>CAUOFW020003547.1:250051-271463 GCA_963454935.2 Ilex paraguariensis | reverse complement strand
CTTTTTTTTTTTTTTTTTTTTTTTTTGGGGGGGGGGGGGAGAGAAAAACCTTCTCACGTGCCACTCGTGTTGTTGGTTCGCGTGTATATTTGAATCTAATCAAATGGTCACGTGGGTCAAGTTGGCTTGCGTAGTATTAGGGCCCATGCCTAACTCGTGGAATGTGGAGTTCTCAACAGTATTGATTGTGAACAACCAAACCGATGAATGATACACGGAACATTAACTATGTTCAACCATTAACTAAGGAGGATTCAAATAGATCAAACGTTTTGAATTTAAATTTTAACAATTTGTTTGAGTCAGGTTAAGAGGAATATTTTAGTTTTGGTATGAATAGTCTGATTTTAGTCGGACTGAGGAAAAGATTAGTCGAAGAATACATAAGGTGACCAAGGCACTCTGACCGTTGGAAAAAAAAAAGTCTGCAAACTATTCCAATAAGAATCATTTGTGTTTTTTTTTCTTTTTTTTTTTTTTGGTAAACCAAAAAATTTATTGCCTAAAAGGCTAAAAAAATGAAATCTGGTTGGAAAAGAAGAAAAAGCGATAATAACTTATGGTTAGAGAAAAAGAAAGAAGATAAGTTTGATGGTAAAGATACTGAGAATATAATTCATCCATTAATTTAGAAAATATTTAAATAAATTCAAAAAACAAAATAATTGCCAAAATCTAATGTGCATGATTTAAGAGGAGANTAAAAAAATGAAATCTGGTTGGAAAAGAAGAAAAAGCGATAATAACTTATGGTTAGAGAAAAAGAAAGAAGATAAGTTTGATGGTAAAGATACTGAGAATATAATTCATCCATTAATTTAGAAAATTATTTAAATAAATTCAAAAAACAAAATAATTGCCAAAATCTAATGTGCGTGATTTAAGAGGAGAAAAAATATGCCAAAGAAAAATTAGAAAAAATCAAAAAGTGTACCTGGACACAATAAAGGTAGGAAGATGAGAACAAAAGGACTTAACATTAAGAGTTATGTAATTTAAGGTCAATAAAGATAATTTGGTATATCCCTTCACAATTCTACGTTACTGAAGACTAGCAATAATTTCCTGGGGCCCGAGTACTGGGTAAGGGAATGGCCCATGAATATTATTGTTGATGGGCTCATTAGGTGGGGCAGGCCCTTGTGGGGACAGCTCGAGATTTTTCTTTTTTAATTAAGAAAATGTAAAAATGTATCGGAAAAGTTAAAAATTTATAATTTAGAAGTTTGCAAATTACAACTTACGCCTTATCTAACTTATAAATTTTTATTTATTAGATATTATTTTCAACTTATATATAGCTTGCTGATTCGATCTTAAAATCGTAAGTAAAAATTGCCTGATTTATTAGGCGGGCTTCTTGCATGGGTTTTGGGCCAACCCCCACTATAACTACTCGGACTAGGAAGGGTCGGGCCTTTCGGGCCAGATTGGGTTATGTGACATTTTTGGAACAGATATCGGGATATACACCAGCCCAGCCCAAGGATGGGCCTGTATGTATATTTCCTCTCTACTTGGTAATGTGATTTAACCCCAATGGATAATGAGTAAATATTCAATACAATGGTTGCCCCGTGTCATCATTGTAACGTCGTGTTACTATCCAATTAAAAGACTAAAAATAAGTAAAGTGAACCCCCACTATTTTTATAACTATCAGTAACTACCACATCCAATTAACAACACATAGGATTAGTAGGATCCACTTTACTTATTTGTTGTTTTCTAATTGGATGGCGACACCATGTGGTGGTGATGACATGGTGCACTGTTAAAATGAATATTTTCTCAAGGGATAATAGAGACTAGTTATAAACACAGACGTCTTGAATTCAAATCTTACCAACTCCTTAGACCCAGATTATAAAAAATCTATCCTTTATTAATATCCTAATCCTAGTGTACTTGCTTTTTATTAAACCAGGAAGAGAATTAATCGAGATGCATGTACACAGACCCGAATACTTGAGCATTAAACTAAAAAAAAAAACACAATGGAATTGGATAAACTTATTTCAAATGCATGTTTGATAAGCTTTCCTAGACTCAAATTTGTCCGCACTTTTGTACTTCCAAACATGATTGATTATTCCAAAGGATAAGGAAGTTGGTGAGAGAATGAATTCTTGATGACTGGCCTTTGCCAGTTGTTGATTTGGCATGGTTAATTACGTGACATTGTGCATAATGTGTCATCTTAAACAAAGTTCATTGTTGGGTGCTTTTTAGACAAGAAGCTAAACTTCATCTAACAACTTGTCTGCTATCAACTTCATCTAACAATTATTCGACTTGTGCATTTGACATGTCTCCTGTTCTTGCATGGACATGTAGGAGGGCCAAAAAAAAAAAAAAAAGTTTGTTTGATTGTTTTCAAAGTTGTATCGTGGTTAATCTACATGGGTTGATTTAAGGACTTCTCAAGAATCGGGGCATAAAATTTAGTTTGATTGATACATATAATTAGTAGGTGATTAAGTGTATCTGAAGTTTTTGTTGAAAAGATGTGTGGTTTGACAACAAGTTGTAACTTTTTGGGCTTCGAATGCATACTTTTAAGTGCTTTTCAGGGATTAGAGATTGATAAGGGTAGCAAAACAATTCAAACCAAAATTATGGGATTGGAAGTTTATTTGATGCTTGCAAAAATTTATAGAATCTAGCAAATTTAATGATGGTTGATTAAAATTCACCTAAACTGATAAATTGAAGTTGACAGATTCTAAGCCTCTTTCAGGGGAAGTCCGAAACATTTTAAGGCCTAAAGCGGAAATAAGAAATGAGACTTTTTTGTTTTTAATAGTAATAATAAATTTAATTTTAATTTTTTAAAATACAAAGATATTAATTAAGTTTTTATATTCAAGCTTTTGTTACCATATTTGAACTTGAGAGAGAGAGTAATTGAAAAATTATGATTATAAGTTTAAACTTGACTTTTTTTTTAGGGGATTAAGACTTGATTTTAAAATAGCTTTAATTTTATAGTTAACTTTTTTTTTATTCAAAAAATTGAATTTTAGGGCCTTTTAATTTCATGGGCTGAATTAATAAGCCCAATCTCCTAAAGTTGAAATCTTTTATTTGAGCTTAAATCTAAATTTGTTAAGAAACCTATTTCTTATAAATTCAGATTTTTTAACTTAAGCTATTACTATAAATATATAAATTAATTGGGTCTTCCCTAAATTCAGACTTCATTGGCCCAATAATTGGGCCGGCCCTGCTCTTTATTTATTTTTTTTTTTTTGGGGGGAGTGGGGAGAGTGTTGCTGTTTCTCATCCCAATTACATATTTATATATTTTTTTATGGCTGTAAAACAATAGGTAAGAGACAGAAAATGGAAGCCGTAGGCAAAACCTGTTTGATCTCTTCATCAAATGCTTACATTTTGAGATTTTGTTGAATAATAATCAATTCTAATTCAACCAATTTAACTAATCGTGTCATGTTCGTGTTGATCCATATAATTCATAATAACAAATTTGACGCTCAATTTTATGTCTAAAATTTTATTATTACTTACTCCAAGGGCGGAGCGAGAAATTTTGTCTTAGGGTGGGCACACTTAACCAATAAAATTTAATTTTTTTTCTCCAATCAATAAAAGTATTGTCATACATATCTTTTTTTTTTTAAATCGTGTTGCATATTTAAATATTCATTAAATATAAAAAGATCAAACGCCAATATATATAGTCTATAAAAATAATATTCAATAAAAAAAAGGCTAATTATAACCCTTTTCGAAAAATAAGGCTAATTACAACCATGTACTATGGCCCCCGACAACTTTTCATACTTTAAAAAGATTGTATGATAACGTTATTGTATGATAATATTATTAATAATGTTGTCAAAAATGTCTTTCTCTATATAAGTAATTAAGTTAATAGTAATCAATTTCTGACTAAGTTGTATCGATTTTAAAAAACTATAATAATTTCAAACAATTATGAATAGTATAAGATTAAAAGTTATCGAAAAAAATAGATTCAATCACTAGTCGCAACTTTTTAACATATTTTTACATTTCTTTAAATGAAAAATGTGCCCAATTATTTTTTTGCATAAGATTTAATTGGTCCAAATTTATTAGAATGGTCAAATATATTTGGTTTTTGGTCATGAGAGTAGGTCTAATTCCAACTACCTAATAAAAAATCATAAATATCCATAATTCGAGGTCGTAGTCCGAGATCTGATAGAAGATCCGCCAAATTAATATCTACATGACTTTTCTTTAAAAAATAACCACCTCTATTTGGAGAAAATGATAACTCTGACTCAAACTTTCTCTTGAAGTACTTCTCTATTACTGTTTCAAAAAATTATTCAAGAAAATAGGTTTATACATCAACTTTTGCAATTAATTAAACAAACTATTTTGTCAATTTTATTTTTATTACTATCATTCTAACGAATATATTGTATTAGGAAGCAAATACAAGTACAAATGCATAAAAGTATCTAATTCATAATTTTAATAAATTCAAGCAATATCATTCAAAGTATTAAAAATAGATTCGGATTGAGAGTTACCAAAAAAATAGGTCGACTCAATAACCACAACTTAAGGTTTGAGCTATAACAAATCAAAAAAATAACTAGGGCAAAATGTACAAAAAAAACAAATTAGTGAAAAATGCATAAAAATTTAAATAAGGGCAAAATGCACAAAATATAAATTAGAGAATTGAGCTCAAGGAAGGACGAAAAACTCAAAGAGCTGAGCTTCCTTCTTGTGTGTTGGCTGTTAAGCAGAGCTTCTCTTTGTTTATTCTCTTTTTCTTATGGCTGAGAATGGGAGTGAGTGAGACTAAGAGAAAAAAATAAAAGATATGTTTAGGTCAAGTGGGCTAAAAGTTTCGTTTTTAAATGGTGGGTGGGCCAAAAGTTATATTTTTAATGTTTGACCAAAAATTTTATTTTTAATGTTGGGTTAAAATTTTTATTTTTTTTAATAAATTTGGGTGAATTGTGATTGGTCAAATATTTGATTTTTTAATAAATTTGAGTAGATAATAGTGGACTCAAATTTTTTTGTTTTAAATGGATTTAATTTTTTTAATTATTTTACATAAATAATGTAGGCCAAATATTTTTATCTTAGATTTTAGGTGGGCACAAATAATATACTATACAAATATATAATATATATATTTAACTAAAAAAAATTTGTTTTTTCTTTTAAGGGAATCACGTGCCCCCCTAGCCCTTGACTTACTCGAACCTATGTTCATACTTTTCTTATAATTTAAAAATTAACTTAAAAAATATAATAATAAAAATGAGTAAAAATATCTTTTTTGTTGTATAAGAACTAGATCATTACTTAATAAAATATAATAAAAAATTAATATTTTATTTTTATACTACTATTTAAATGTGTTAATTATATCAAATTTCGTGTTATTCGTATTTAACACTAATAAAATTCATTTATTATATTTATATTAGTGGATTGTGTTATATACCGGTTTGTATCAAGAAGTGTCGAACCTTGGTGTCGATTTTAAATTTTGTTTTCAACCTTTGAGATGGCCATTGTCTAGTCTCAACAAAATTGTGAAGATGAAATGGAAAAGACATATGACAGAACTGCTAAAACATTTGTGTCTAAAACTAACCTGCTAAATTCTTTGCTGCCTAGACTTCGATCAGCTTGCCTAGATGCTGCGACCAAGTCATCTTCTACAACCTGTCACCAAATGTTATAGTGAAAATGATGTCAGAAAGAATTGCCATGCAGCTTCAAATTAGGAACACAAAATGTGGAAAAAGGTGTATCACAACCCATATGCGTCTCACCTCTTTCCATTTATGATGAAAACGGATTGTCGTTTAAAAGTATTCTTACGAAAATGTGTGATTGGTTGTTAAGGTGTTTTTGAGGAAGAAGAGGTTTTCAAAGATCTGGAGAAGATACTAGCCGGTTGGCATCAACAGGACAGCAACTGCAAAATGAGCCACACCGAAACCCAATCACTACTACTACGTCCCTAATCAATCCTCTCTCTCTCTCTCTCTCCAGAGCGCTTTAGCTGCGGTTTTCATTGAAGGTCTCATCTTCCTTCTCGTCTCCGCCATCGGTTTACGTGCAAAACTCGCAAAACTTATCCCCAAACCCGTCAGAATCTCCTCCTCCGCCGGTATTGGTCTCTTCTTAGCCTTCATCCGTTTACAGAACGGAGGCTCCGGTTCAAACATTCGCCAACGGCACCGTTGCTCTCATTCCCGGCGGCACTGTTTCCGGCGACATCATGTGCCTGAATGGTCGCATGGAAAGTTCCACATTCTGGCTCGGAGTCATCGGCTTTATTATCATCGCGTATTGCTTAGTGAAAAATATCAATGGCGCTATGATTTATGGGATTGTCTTCGTAACCGCCGTCTCGTGTTTTCGCATCGCAGCGTTTCCGAAAACGCCGGCCGCAACTCCTCTTGCCAATACTTCAAGAAAGTCGTCGACGTTCACAAGATCGAAAGCACCGCCGGGGCTTTGACCTTCAAAAGCATCGGAAAAGGGTATTTCTGGGAAGCCTTATTCACTTTTCTCTACGTCGACATCTTGGACACCACCGGAACTATGTATTCCATGGCTCGTTTCGCCGGATTTACAGACATCAACGGCGACTTCGTAGAACAATACTTCGCATTCATCTCCGACGCTTTTCAGCTATCGTTGTCAGATCATTGTTGGTTACTTCACCGGTGACGGCTTTTCATGGGGATAAGAGGGTGGGCGGACGAGGTTGAGAGCGTTAACGATGGTGGGGTACTTTCTACTGGCGGTGGGACCGCCGTTAATACTGGTGGGGATTTTAATGATGAGATCGGTGGTTGAGATTGAGTGGAAGGATATGAGGCAGGCGATTCCGGCGTTCTCGAAGTTGATTTTGATGCCGTTGAGTTATTCTGTAGCCTACGGTTTGATCGCCGGTATTGGTATTTACATTGTCTTGCACCTCTGGGAATGGGGTGAGGGATTGTTTTTTAGAAAACTTGGAATTCTTGAGGTTCAGGGGCAAGTAGTAAGAGTAATGGTGCCCTCAATAAAGGGGTCAATGAATCAAATAGTCAGACTTTTAGGTATGAAAGTAGCAAGGCCCTTGAAGTTTAGATAATTATAGATTATGAGGTTGAGGGAGCAAAATGGTTCGACTAATAATGAAATATGAAGGTGTTTGGACACATCAAATTGAAACATTTAGGCCATCAAGCGCAGTCAAATACCCATTATGAATCAGATGCTATAGGGATTCGAAGACTTGCATTTAGAACAGATCGTTACGAAAGCAGCATTACTTGGTAAAGGCTATTCCCACCACATTCAAAACTGATAAATAATGTAGATCCAAAGATACAGGAAATTTACATCATTGTGATCCCTTTTCCTTCCGCGACAAATTCTTTACCTACTTTCCTGGAGTCTCTCCCTTCTTAATCTCTGCAGTTCCTTAACCATTCGCCATTTTTCCAATGACAGGCATGTTTCACCAAAACTTGCGGACATTAAACGAGCCATTGTCAGCCATCTGCACGACAATATTATCCAAGTCTCAACAAAATTGCAAATGAAATGGAAAACCATATGACCGACCTGCTAAAACATTTGTCTAAAACTAACCTGCTAAATTCTTTACTGCCTAGACTTCGATCAGCTTGCCTAGCTGCGACCAAGTCATCTTCTACCACCTGCAACATATAACCCAATGTTATAGTCAAAATTATGTGAGAAACAACCGCCATGCAGCTTCACATTAAAAAAGACAAAAAGGTGGGGAAAGATATATCACAAACTCCTCTTCACCCTCAAACTTAAGCCATGAATGCAGCGGTAACACAACTTTGTGAATCACAATCAAACGCATATGAACTTATAAGGATTTATGCAAACTGAATGTTGAGACATGACGGCCACAGCAAAGGTCAGGTCCCACAGCATGATCACCCATATTCTTGTGTCCAATTCTTAAAGTTCGTCAACATCTCAAGTGTATGTATGACAAAGCCTTTTTTCTGTCATCAAGTGTATGACAAAGCCAGAAACCTCATTTCTAGTTACAAGAAAATTTAAGGTGTCCTCTCCCTTGCATATGCAAAACTGCATCTCATTGCTAAAAGAAAATGTGCACTAGCAGTAGAAGTTGCTCAACTCATACCTTCTGCATTTCTTGCCCAATCGAATGTGGCAATGATCTAAGAGTAGCCAGGTACCATCTCCAAGCTTTTAGTGCTTCTGCATCCGAAACTTCTGATGAACCCGCTGACGATGGATGGAAAGGCAGAACTACATCAGCTGGCAGGATATTTGATTTCCCCTCAGAGAGAACCAGTAATTGAACATCTGCTGCCATCTCCATTTTATAATATGTGAAGTCATACTCCACCTGAGAAAACAAACAAAAAACATCAAATATACCACACAAAATTTGGAATATACCATTAAAATTACAAGAAAGAAAATACAGAATTTTTTACTACAATGTGTAAAATTTACAATTCTCAAACTGTTTAATGCCAGGTTAAGCTACACAAGCAGAAGACAATTCGAAATTACCTTTTGCAAATCCATTAGGTTCTTTAGATTTCTTATATTATCAATCCCTGTAGAATTGAGGGTCCCTGCTTGTAAGTGTGTCTCATCAATTGTCAAATGTGAGCCCTGAGCTAACTGCAGAACTCCAGACAGCAGTCTAGAGCAATAGCATATAGAGGTGTGAGGACACGTTACAGTGACTGTTATTTCATAGGTTATAATATTACTATGTACGAAAACACTTTTTCCTTCTTGTCAGAACTAGAATACCTGTTTGCCTGATTATCCTTTCTCGGGGCAAGTGTACCATTGTTAAGAAAATCCACTGTGAGAGGTATGCTATGTGTGAAGGGCACAAGGTTCTTGACTGCAACCTTAAGACAATTGCCAAAAACAGACATAGTTTCCTTGCTGAAACAAGTAAGATTCAATGAAAACTTCCCCACAGCAAGCGTGTCTACCCTAGCATGCACCTACAACAATAGGACTTGTCATTTATGTCCAGATTGAGTGCATTAGAAAGTTTGAAATTGAAGTGCTCCAACAGAAGAAATTGCANAAGCGTGTCTACCCTAGCATGCACCTACAACAATAGGACTTGTCATTTATGTCCAGAAGTGCACAGGAAATATGCAAAGGACAGAAAAATTTGAGCGCATTAGAAAGTTTGAAATTGAAGTGCTCTAACAGAAGAAATTGCTTGCTGAGATATCAAGATTTAAATATGATACTACAGATATTATCACACATATAATATTAAATTGAGAACCATGATTCTGAGATGTATCAGTATACCTTGGACAAGAGATGCAATAACAAGAATTCAGCTGCCAGCCATCATTTCCAAGGACAGTTGTGAGATGGCCCAATAGAACAAAATAAAATCTTATTTGAACAAGTGGCAACTGGCAGAAGTAAGGCAATAGCTATACAAAGAAAAAGACCACAAGTAACATTAGGCAGATTAGTTATCAGCCATGTAGAGATATGTTCCGTATGTTCCGCTTACCTCTAATGTGGGGGAACTAGAAAGAAAGTCATGAACCGCAAGCTTCCGGTGCACAAGACAATGAAGCCAAGGTACCTGCAAAAGAACATGTTAGAATCCCTTTTGTTATTAGCATGAAAAATGTCTTTGCTATAGAAAGACAATAATCTCAAAGAGACTTAACACTGACAAGACACAAGTTCAAGATGTATATGACCAACAATTAAGAAATAAAATTCAATAGATGCGTATGAATTCAACCATGAGATCTATATATATGATCAAGGCCGATAGAATTTGACTCTTGGGCATGAATCCTTCTTTCAGAAACATCCTTCTCGACCAATTTTCTACAATTAGAATGCTTACTCCTGAAAACAATAAAAGATAACTTAGGAGTGACAAGTCCACTATACTTCAGCTTAACCACAAACTTCTCGAGAACAAATGAAAACATGAAATGGTGAGACCTAAAATGATGACCAAGTTATACAGCCAATCTTTGAGTTGCCTGGACTTGGAGCTTCATTGAGTCAAGATGTTTAAAGAAGGGGGTAGGAAGCAGGGAGCGAGTTTTTGGATTCTGAAATCCTACAACTTGGGGTTCCAGCTCAGTTTATTTTGAATTAAGATTTGAAAACTGCATTCAGTTCCACCTAATAATTCCAGCATTAGGCTACAAGACATCATGTTGTTACAAGAGGGGCAAAAGCAAAGATGTTAATGCGTACAATAGCTGACAGACAAAGTGAAAAGTGAAACTAATGTGGTGTAACTGGATTAGTCCTTGAAATGGTGTGATATATGGTTATGAGTTAGTTACATTGATGCATAATGAGATGCTGGCCATTACAAGGTTGGTGGGTACAGGCAACATATACAAAATTGAAAAAGCCAACGTTAAATTCTTAAAATCAGAGTGAACTACCCAGAAATAATAGTCTATGCACAAATTATGCTCTTCATTATACATGTAAAAATATATATGATGGTCACAGTTTAACAAGCCTAAATGAGCTTACCTTGGGAGTTCTACTGAATACAGACAACATACAAAAACTAATTATGCTCAACAAATAGGAAAAATAACATACTACAATAACAGAAATATGGATCAAGACCTTGCTAGGAGGCAGATGAACCAATGTATCTTCACATAAACCCTGCATTAACTCCTCAGAATCATCTTTGTCTACTGTAACCTCGGGATCAAAAGTGAGGACACCAACAAACTCAAAAACATCATTCAGTTTCAAGTCAGACTCTACAGAGTCATAAACCTGCACAATCAAAATACTATGAGGAAGGAGGACTAATCTTAGTAGAGCATAATCTACAGTGATATTACTAATTGCTACCTAGAAATAAATAAATTTTTAAAAAAAAGGGATCAAACTCACCGNATCTTAGTAGAGCATAATCTACAGTGATATTACTAATTGCTACCTAGAAATAAATAATTTTTTTTAAAAAAGGGATCAAACTCACCTTCACGAGACAAGGAAAAGTCCTTCTCTCAAAATCAGGCACCAAACACGTACTAGAACAAGATCCCTCACTCATAGAAGACTGAGAAGTCATTCCATCCTCTCACTTAGAAAGACAAAAGAGGAAGAAGAAAAAAAAGTCAAATTTGCATATGACATGTATGCAAAACTGGAAATACCAGAAGTTACCTTCCAACTAAAATGCATGGGCACGGATACGACACGATACGGAGACGCTGACACGACATTTTTAAAAAAAGTAGGACACAGACACGTTGGAAACAAGTTACAAAAAAATTATATTTTATATATAATATTATATAATTTATTGCAAATATAATGATAATGATATACAATTCATAACAAATTCAGTATTTTATGATAAGTAAACCTAATGTCTAGTCATCTGTGTGAATTTTTAGATTAAAGTATCCTCATTATAATCAACAATCATCAATTTTTTTTTTTATTGACAATGTATACCTAATATATAATTTAAATAATTGTTTTCATTTTCTCAATTCCTCTTTTTTAAAACTTTTATATGTCTATTATTTAGTAGTAGACACGTTCTAAAGAAGTGTCGGACACGTCACCAAAGAAGTGTCGGACACGTGTCCAAAATTAAAAATTTATCTTTTAATTATAGATATGGATAAAAAAGTATCAGACACGAGTTTGAGAGTGTCAGTGTCCGATACGTGTCCGACACGGATACGTCACCTTCTCGAGAATGTTTGTACTTCATAGCCTTCCAAGAAGCACAAAGAGAGAANTTTATCTTTTAATTATAGATATGGATAAAAAAGTATCAGACACGAGTTTGAGAGTGTTCGAAGAGTGTCAGTGTCCGACACGGATACGTCACCTTCTCGAGAATGTTTGTACTTCATAGCCTTCCAAGAAGCACAAAGAGAGAGGGATTGTAAAAGTTCATCAATCTTGTCAAAAATGTATCATGCAATAGATAAAAACAGCAAGAAAAATGAAGATTGAGAGAAGGTTTTCTAAAAAAGTGAAACTCTTTTGAATAAAATCCTATTTGACCCTTCAGAAGTAGGCATCTATTCCCTTTAAAATATGGTTCATTTGTATATAGTTTTTACTAGAAAGCGTATGGAAAAGTTCAACTTCATTTGAGATTAGATACTGCAACTTAGAGTTGCAAAGCATGCTTTCATAATTAACATGAGGAACTAATAAATTCATGCCTTCCCACCCACTTCAAATTCACAGCCTAAGAGATTTTAGGAGTTCTCATTGAAGTTAAACATTAGCATGGCAAATCAACCAGATGGTGAACACTACTAAACCTTTCAGCCCAAAAAAATTTAAATAGGGTAAATGATGAAACATCTCCTCCCATGACGATATGCTATAGACAATAAGGATATGATACGTTCACTTACAAAAATGAACTATCATGTCTTACTTTTTAATTCGAAATAGAATCCTCAAACATAGAGTATTAAAGTAATTAGTTTAATCTAGTCAGCTCTCCCCCTCCCCCAAAAAAAATAAATAAATAAATAAGAGTGATCATGCATGGGGAAAATGCAATATTAAAAAAGAGAGAGAAATAGAACATATTTCATGAAGCTATTTCTGCTTACCATCTTTTTTGCACATGAGGAACCTTCAAACTCGTTTGCACAGATTACCAACTATTCTAACGCATTTGACATTGAAGTTTTAATATCAGGCTAAATAATTTAGAAACCTCTCAAGAAAGACACAAGTGCAGTTGCATATAAGCAATCTGGATCACTATTGAAGCCTATAAGATCTTCCAAACTGGGAGATAGGATGGTCCTGCTTGTCTGCATGGACGCAAAGCAGGGGCTGAACTACACATCTTGTGAGAGCAAGTGCCCCCACTCAATTTTCTTTTGCAATAAATTTTATTTAGTAAGGTTTAATATATTTTAAATTTGACCCACCNGTCCTGCTTGTCTGCATGGACGCAAAGCAGGGGCTGAACTACACATCTTGTGAGAGCAAGTGCCCCCACTCAATTTTCTTTTGCAATAAATTTTATTTAGTAAGGTTTAATATATTCTAAATTTGACCCACCAAAAAAAAAAAAAAAACTCATACAATTTATTCTACTTAATCTTCTCTTCCATTTGAATTAAATTTCTTAACTCTTAATTAAATAAACTTAAATAATGCTTAGTTAGCTAAATCTCAACAATTATTCAAAAAAACATTCTAAGTTCTTTACTCTCTCTCCCTATCTCTTGCCTAATCCCTCTCACTGTTGTTAATTTGAATATTTTGAATATTCAGATCATCATGTAATATTTTTATAAATTGTAAAATGTAGTCATGAACAATTGTAAAGGTAAAGTCACACTGAATATCAAGAATTCAAGTTGCGAAAATATCCTCGCACATAAGGTTGTGTACATCTGACAATTCTCAGACTTTATAGTCTTAAAATTGTTAAAAGAGCAATGTTATTGGGATCCAATTAGGGATTTAATTTGAACATCTAATGTTTTGCAATCATTGATTTACAAGTGGTTCTCAACATTAAATGTAATCTACTTGCTAATCTAGCAGTAATAACGCTTTAGGCCTCTAAATTAGGTCCCTAAATTAACAACAATTAGTATTATTATTGTAGAATTTGCCCCCACTGGAGTAAGTTTCTAACCCCCGCCCCTGATGCCAAGTTCACAAAACAAGGAGTATTGGGGCTTCTCATTTAATATATCTAAACGNCTAATCTAGCAGTAATAACGCTTTAGGCCTCTAAATTAGGTCCCTAAATTAACAACAATTAGTATTATTATTGTAGAATTTGCCCCAACTGGAGTAAGTTTCTAACCCCCGCCCCTGATGCCAAGTTCACAAAACAAGGAGTATTGGGGCTTCTCATTTAATATATCTGAATGCAGCATTCTTCAATAGTTGAATGAAAGAGAAAAGGATTAGGCAAGTTTAAAGAACTGCAGAGATGGAAATTACCTGCATATTTCCATCACAAATAGCTGTGAGGCACTCTCTCTGGCGCTTCTCCCCATGTGGAGATGTAGTAGTGGAACACGAATTTATCAGTGCTTCAGAAAAAGTTTCTGTCCATGAATTTTGGCCCGGAACCTAGAAAGAAAGAAGGTCAACAGACCAATTGATAAAATGCCAACAAAGTTGGCAGCATGAACGGTGAAGAAGCTCTACTCATTAATGATAATGAAATAACAAAATATGTTCTATATAGAATAAATCAACTGATTTGGAAAACACATTGAAGTTCCTAAAAAAATTCATTCATCAAGTAGTAGATACAATCAGAATCAAAATAAATAAAGAGATTAGACGGGACAATCAAACATTGAACTAACAAAGAAAAAAATCTATAAAAAAAAAAGATTTGGAACATCAAAATGAAAATACAAAAAATTCTCTGATAAAAGGAAAAATCAAAAAATTGATAGACCACTTCTTAACATGCTAACAACTAACAAACATCAGTACTGAAATCAATGAAGATCACCTTAGTATGAGCCCATGCCTACATGCTGAGTACAAGAGGCGACATAAACAAAATGAAAAACAACATTAGAACTCACAGGAACACAGTAAAGCAGACGACGCTCCCAAACTCGCATATCGGATGAAGAGCCCATAGGAAATTGGGAAGCATCTGCAAACTTGTTGGTTCTCCATGTTGCTCCATCCTTTAAAATAAAATAAAAAACACATAATTCAGAATGGCACCAAAAAAATGAGTGCAGAGAGGCTGTTCTTTGTCCATCAATAAATAAGAGAACAAAACTACCTTGTAAACACCAGCATAGAATTCATTACCCAGCATGTCTTGTATCATTCCCTGGTATCGAACCAAAGTGTTGGGTTTAACCCATTCAATTGTTGTAGGATTAAGCAATGGGACCTAATCCATCATAAAAACCCAAGAACAACCAATTAGAAAAATCAAACAAATCACAGCATCCTAAGGAACACAAATAAATACGTTTAGCTACGAAAAGAATATTTTATACATCACTTCCGATTCTGTGAGCAAAAATCAACAAATTAGCACCATGTAAAATCCGACATTTAGTTTCTCTAGATAGCAACGCAATCTTCCTTTTTTTTCGGCTGGCCTTATACTAAGGCAATCAAAATGAATAAGTAATACATTACAGATGGATCAGATAGAAATTAAAAGACAATATATAGATTGCCAATGTCGAATAAAACCCTAGGGCCTTTCAGAATCTCGATATATACAGAAGCAAATCGATCAGCTTAAACATATAACTGATTGAGGCATTGAGTGTGACAAGGAGAGAAAGAGAGACGGGACCTGAGAGAGACCGCCATTGTCGAACACGAACTCGCGAAAAAGATCGGTGACTCCCCAATCTTTGCCGTTGAAGTTGGCCGGGTCTTTGCCTGAGGCCACGGCCTTCTCGAACGTCAATCGTACGGTAGCCCCAACATTTCTCTTTGGAAAAATTTCAATAACACCCCCTCTAGTTTATTATATTTTCAACGACACCCCTTTAATTTCTAAATCTTCAATAACACCCCTTCTAGTTTAATTTAAACATCACTAACACCCCTACCATTAAACTATTATTTCTAACAAAATAAATTCATATACCAAAAATGCCCCTACATAACCTCAAGTAATTTTTTTACATAAAATTTTATTAAAATTTGAACTTTTAAAATTTTAAAAAAAATAATAAATAACAATTTTAGTAAATAATTTGTTAGTAAATAAAAAATTAGTATTTACTAACAAATTATTTACTAAAATTATTATTTATGATTTTTTAAAAAAATTTAACAGCTCGAATTTTAATAAAATTTATGTAAAAAAATTACTTGAGGTTATGTTGTGGCATTTTTGATAATTATTTACTAATTAGGAAATTNGTATTTACTAACAAATTATTTACTAAAATTATTATTTATGATTTTTTTAAAAAATTTAACAGCTCGAATTTTAATAAAATTTATGTAAAAAAATTACTTGAGGTTATGTTGTGGCATTTTTGATAATTATTTACTAATTAGGAAATTTTAAAAAACAAATCGAGCCTATTAAAAAAAAAATTTAACATATTAAAATTTGAACCGATTTGAACTCTATCCAAGTTGTTAGGGCCGATTAAAATTCTCTTTCGNAAAAAAATTACTTGAGGTTATGTTGTGGCATTTTTGATAATTATTTACTAATTAGGAAATTTTAAAAAACAAATCGAGCCTATTAAAATTTTTTTTTAACATATTAAAATTTGAACCGATTTGAACTCTATCCAAGTTGTTAGAGCCGATTAAAATTCTCTTTTGAGTCGATTATAATTTATATTTTTTTTTTATTAAAATTTGTGTCAATTAAAATTAGATTTATTAAAATTTAAGTCAATTAAAATTCATATATTTTTATATATTAAAATTTAGACTGATTAAAATTCAATACGAATTAATTAAAATTTGATTTGAGTCGATTAAAAATAATTCTTAATTGGCTCAAACAAAATTTTAATTAGTCCAAATTCTAATACATAAAAAAATATAATTTTAATTGGCACAAATTTTAATATGTAAAAAAATAAATTTTAATTAGCTTAAATCGAATTTTAAGCGATTTGAATTTAATTACGTAAAAAAAATTAAAAAACAGAGGGGGTCTCATTGAAAATATACTTATTTAGAGGGAGTCTCATTAAAAATATGTTTATTTAGAAGGGATGTAGATGAAATTTGTCCTCAAATATATCGTGGACNTTGAATTTAATTACGTAAAAAAAATTAAAAAACAGAGGGGGTCTCATTGAAAATATATTTATTTAGAGGGAGTCTCATTAAAAATATGTTTATTTAGAGGGGATTTAGATGAAATTTGTCCTCAAATATATCGTGGACAATTTAATAAAATTATATTCTACTTAATATTTTTAATTTGACAAGGATGTTATTGAAAATTCAAAAATTAGAGAAGGTGTCTTTAAAAATATAATAAATTACATGAGGTGTGGTTGAAATTTTTTTTTTTCTCTCTCTTTCTCTGGTGGGGGTCGAACTGAAGAATTCTAGGCAGCTACCCGCGATAACCNGAAGGTGTCTTTAAAAATATAATAAATTACATGAGGTGTGGTTGAAATTTTTTTTTTCTCTCTCTCTCTCTCTCTCTGGGGGTCGAACTGAAGAATTCTAGGCAGCTACCCGCGATAACTGCTAAGTATGTATATTTTCCCGCCAAGAGTAACGGGTCGGGTATTTTCCCGCCAATCTTGGCTATGATATTTTTAACTTATATGGAATTTGGGTTATGAGATTGCTTTACCCCAACATTTTAATCTTTTTTTTTTTATTTTAATAGTTAGAGATATCTAAATTAATTTATGTGTATTTTAACTAATTTTTTTTTCAGTCAAATTATTCACATTGGAACTAACGTATTCATGACCTANATTTATGTGTATTTTAACTAATTTTTTTTTCAGTCAAATTATTCACATTGGAACTAAAGTATTCATGACATGTGNCTTTTTTTTTATTTTAATAGTTAGAGATATCTAAATTAATTTATGTGTATTTTAACTAATTTTTTTTTCAGTCAAATTATTCACATTGGAACTAACGTATTCATGACCTATGAGAATAAATTCCTCATAAATTTATTCCAAAAATTATCAAGATTCAAAATTAAATAACAAAAATGATACATGACTACTCGCCCCACCCATGCAGTCCACATATTTAAACTCATTATCTTCTTTCATATTTTTCTTTTTCATCCTTTCCTTCTTTCATTTTTTAAACTTGAAAAGTTAGATAAAAAAAAGATTGACATTTTTTGAGTTGCAAAAAAATTTCTTTACATAAACAATGAAATAAAGGATAGTTTGTGGGAGGAAAAATGGGTAGTAATGAGGACTAACCATAAAATGCAATGGTAAGAAAAAGCCTTTAATTTTTAATTTAATATTATTATCTTTTCGTCGATAGTGATCAAGCCATTTATTGTATTTTAAAAATAAATATAATAATAAAATATATTTTAATTTTTATTAGTTGAGTATTTAACTTTCTAATTATTTAGTAAAAATAGTTTCACACATGTGTTCCCTAAGTAATGTGAGATAAAATACATGGACTTAATACTTTCCACTTGTATAGTACAAGCAACTCAACTTGTAAAAATACAAATTTGCATTATTTTTTATTTTTGTGGACACTAATTTTTACTATTTAGGGTTAGTCTCAAAAACACCTCTTGAACTATGGTCTTTATTTTAAATTACTCTCTGAACTTTTAATATTATAATTTATTCCCAAATTATGTAATTTATTTCAATCAATCCCTTTTGTTAAGATTAATCATCAAAAAGATAAATTAACAATTAATTTTAACAGAATCTGTTTATTAATCTTAACAATTTATCTATTAATCTTAACGAAAGAAATAATTGAAAAAAAAAACATGATTGAAAGGTCAAATGGGGACAACTTGAAGTTCAAAAGGTATTTTTTTTTTTTAAAAAAAAAAAAGGGGCATATGCCTTTGAACAACATTATAAAATCTTGTTTAAAAAAATTATAACATATAAAAAATAGTAGAAAATCATCAAAGTTACATATCATTAAATAAAGAGTGAAGATACAACTCACTATAATATACTACGTTAAATTGAGATTGTGTGATATCAATTCTAATATCATAACTTGTTTCGGTTTTAATTTGGCCAAAAAAATTATAATTTGACCCACAAAAATTTTATAATTTCTGGTACGATCCCTCCTTTAATTCCTTTTGTTTTACCCAATATCGTAACTCAACTCCTAAAAATTCAGAATGAGCAAAGTCTAAAATTACAAAAACATCAGTTAAAATATACAACAAATATTATATCCACATTATGCACCACTCAAGATCATCCTTCCCCATCTCCTCTGCCATATATAAAGTTACAGGAATAGAAAAGAAAAAAGAAAGAAAGAGAAAGAAAATCAAAACCCATTCAATCACACTTCCTTTTACATTGAGAATAGTCTGGTAAAAAAGTTTCCAGAATTGGACTTCTCCAAGCATGCCACGTGGACGTATCTTCCTAGCTTGTCTACCTGCCTAGGTTCACCTTTGGTATCTTTCTTGCACACTTTGCAGGTTTTGTCAACCCAACCTTCTTCCACGTATTGTCCATCCACTGATTTCATGGAAAACGAAAGAACAATATTCTGAGCTTAGGAAAGTTACAAGGATTATACCAAATAGACACAATAACTAGGTTATAGTTTTTTGGTTTCGGTTCAACGATTTTGGGTGTCGGGTCAATTTATGTGAATCTCGACTAATCTTTTTCTTAATTTAATTAAAAATCGATTATCCACACGAAAACTATAATATTCATAAGAAAATGTCAAGATTCGAATTACGTTTTAAGATTTTGTTCTAATTTTCTATATTGAGGCAAGGCTGGCCCAACAGCATGAAAACAAAAAACATGAACTTTAGGCTCCAAATTTTTAGAAGACCCCATAATTTTAGATATATCACTAGCCCATAAAAAAAAATTAAATCTATTTAATTTTAAACCCTAGAAAAAAACCCCAAAAAATTAAATCCAATCAAAATTTTTATTGCAATAATTTAGACATATACTATAATCCATAACATTAAAAACTTGAAATTAAAAAAATAAAAAATATACTTAAAAACCAACTCATATTTAGTCCCTCCCACCCAACAACCCAACAACCCACCTCTCTCTCTCTCTCTCTCTCTCTCTCTCCGGTAAAAAAAATAAAAACAAAAGTTAAAATCTCTTTTTTGACAATAGTAACACATTTTTTTTTTGTCTCTCTCACATAAAAAATTAAAAATAAATTAATTTTTTTAAAAAACTATACTAAAAATTAAAAAACCTCAATTTAATATTTCTATTTTAGACTTCAAATTGGCTTAAACCTGCCCAAGAGGTTAAACTCAAGTAAACCAACTTGGTTTGAAATTTGGGCATGATTACCCAACTTGGTTTGAAATTTGGGCATGATTATCCAATTGAATTTTGAGTTCAATTTGGGTTTGAGTGTAGGATATTTGAATTGATATTCGAGTTCAATTCGGATAAGTTGCTGAAAAACTGAGACTCCAATATTTTTATAGCCCAAATTTTAGTTGGGATTTTCTTTGCCCACGCCAAACAATATTGCCGCAACATAAATCCCTACCCCACTATGAATTATTTTCGAGTTGGGCTTAGTTTGGATTTGGTTGACCCTCTCACAATGCATCCCAATTCAAACTTCAATTCACGGTTTAGAACATGTTTTGCTACAAAAAGCAGTTCATAATGAGTACAATTACCTTCAACATAGGATTTGAAGAAATCTTTGTAAGTCCCGCCAATTTTCCTTCTAAGAGCTCCATACTGCAATACATGAGAGGTGTTAGTAACTGGTTGAATACAGAGTCTCATTCAGTATTCAGATTTGCATTGAAAAACACACACACACATATATGCGTATGTATATATATATACATATATATGTAGTTTACCTGCTCCCTGTTCATCTGGCCTCCTGACTTTGTTGCTTCCCTGGCTTCACTCAGAAGCTGGGCATCCTCTTCTGATCTAACCTGAGAAAAATCCAGAGCTTCTGTCAAACTTCCAAAGAGAGATTGTTTCTCCGCCTTCTTGGGTTCTTCCTTACCCTTCTCTGACTGAGCTGAAACTACCCTTAATCTGGAGGTTCTGTGGAAATTATATGGTGACAAGTTTTGAGCAATTCCTGCATTTGGAAGGAAACCATTTTGTGTAGGTGACAAGGGAAGTGCCCTCAGTCCCATGTTTGCTTCCTTCACTCTAAAAGCAGGAGGACCTTCTGCACATTATATGTAGGTGGTGTTGTATGTCTGTGTGTGTTTTTTGTTTTTTTTTTTTTTTGGGGTGGCGGGGGGAGGGGAGGGGGGTGTAGACCTGTAGAATACTGCTACGTGTTAACTTGAAAAAGAATGGCTGCCACTGGAATTGCCTGGTGGTTCATGGGAGATAACGTGGCCCTTTGGCTGACTATGGAAATTGAGAGGAGCAACACACAAGAAATATCTTCCTCTTCTTCCTCCACATTCTCTTTTTTTGAGTGGCTGAGCTTGAATTTTTATATTTTCTAATTCTTTTTGAGATATGAGTAAGAAATGCAAGTATAGCAGTAAGGTTTACATCTTTGATACCATCAAACATACATGGTTATTGATACTGATGGGTTAAGCCCAAATAGTCCAATTTATGTATTAAAGCCCAACCCCGGTTGAGGAGCCTAACCTCATTGTGAATCCACCAAGTCCAAGACAGACCAAGGCCGGTTAGACTTCTTGCTTAGCACGTCACCAAGAGGAGAGCACGGGAAGTTTATCTGCACCGCC
>CAUOFW020003547.1:184931-238231 GCA_963454935.2 Ilex paraguariensis | reverse complement strand
GCTCCATCAGAGACTTACAGAAGACGAACCGACTACCGGAGATTATTATTTTCTTTGATTCTCCATTCCCCCTCTCAAAGCTTGTATCTCCATTCTCCATACCTTTGAATCAATAAAATACCCGGCGACTGAAGCCATTGAAGAGTGGACGTAGGTCGAATTGACCGAACCACTATAAATTGTGTCTTCTCTAATTTTTTCGTTGATTTCATTGCATTTATTATCTATACTTGACAGGTGGTGTGCAAAACCATTTTTGTGCATCATCAGATACCATCAAATATTTTTCGCTTATTATTTTGTCTTTTGTGGTATCATGACATTAAATTAAAGATCTCGTCAGTTCCATCATTTCTCAATGTCAAAACAATATGAATGTCCGACTATCAATCATTCTAAAAATTTTTGTCTCAATTATCCTAAAGGGTTTTTTTTTCTCAATTATTCTAAAAATTTAAAATACTAGAAAATAAACATACAATTTATATCGACCCCTGTGACATTTGTTTACAAATGGAGGAGACATAACATTAAGTGCATCAACAGGCATATATAAAACAAGAACATGGTGCATCATATGCTAACAATAAGACTTTAAGCATAGATATCATAATAGAGAGCAGTACTATTATTAAAGTATGTGTAGCTCATATTTGTTGTGTGCACAATGACAAGGAGGTATATATCGGAGCGGGCAGAGCGTAGCGGAGTGGAACGAAGCGGAACATAACGGAGTGGACAATAGAGTGACCCTTCAATATAGCAGATAACAAAAATGACCCTTCAGTTGTGGGATATGTGGATGCAGATTATGTAGGAGACTTGGATGACAGGAAGTCTACCATAGGTTATGTGTTTACTCTTGTGGGAGTACCTATTTGTTGGAAGTCCATGGTACAGCCTATAGTTGCACTATCCACTACTGAGTCAGAGTATATGACAGTAGCTGAGGTTGTCAAGAAGGCTTTATGGCTTACAAGTTTGGTCAAGGAGCTGGGTGTCCAGCAAGGTGGAGTTCAGTTGCATTGTGACAGTCAAAGTGTCATTGATTTAACAAAAAACCAGGTGTATCATGCAAGGACCAACCACATAGATGTGAGGTTTCATAAGATTAGGGAGCTGGTTCCTTCTGGTAAATTATTACTTGAAAAAGTTCACACTTCTGAAAATGCAACAAACATGTTGACAAAGCATATTACTGCAGACAAGTTCAAACACTGCTTACACTTAATTAATGTCTTCAGTTACTAGATGGGAGATGCCTTAATTTAGCGTCCTAGGTGGAGTTTTCGAATACATGTTCTCTTTTTCTCCTAAGAAGTGAATATTTGCCAAGGTGAAAATTGTTAGAGTATGTGTGACTCATATTTGCTGTGTGCATAATGGCAAGGAGGGAAATGACGTAGCGGACGGAGCATAGCGGACGGAGCGTAGCGAAGTGGAGCGAAGCGGGGCAACGCCCCCACAGTACGATACAGGAGGATTTTGTAAATACGTCCGTACTAGAGTTATATAAATACTTAAGATGTAACCCTGTTTTAAATAATTGAAAAGAACAGTCGCTCGCTCCTGTGGATGTAGACACATTACCGAACCACGTAAATCTCTATATTATTTTCTCTTGCTTTCTTAATTGATTGATTCCTTATTATTCATCATAATTGCTGCACGATCACAACAACTATCGACCCAGAAAATGAGGATTAGCATATTCAAAAACAGATTTACTGGAATACATTGAGATAGAAGAATTCTGCTTTGTTTCCCCCATCATGTCAAATGTTTCTGACAGGGCAAAAAACGGCTGATAATATTCACAATGAAGTTTCTCATACTAGTTGCATTTATATAGCTCAAATAACATAAACCATGCCAACCTCGAGGAGAGACGCTGGAGGCACCTTGAGTACTACATCTGGTCCCCTGCAATTTCTCCTCAGGAAATTATAACCAAAGTTGATTGCCAACTTCTTCAAGAAAGATGATCCTTGTTTTGCTTTAACATGTGAATGCCCAAGAATGAACGCAGTCCCCGCCTGTTGAGCCCCATACAGATCTTCTAGCTCTTCCCGCAATTGCACATCAATTTCAGACTGAGAATCAGCTTCAGATTCGTTATCAACAGCAAACCTCACTCTTCTTTCCACAACACCAAGGGGCGCCATCTCAGTAACATCAGCTATACTGTCAACTGTTGGGAACCCAACAGTTACACTTCGTGGTTGCATGGTTTCCTCATTCTCAAACGCAGGTCTGCCAGCAAATCCTACAGTTCCTATCACAGCCAATCTGCACTCACTTGATGATCCACCAGAATGAGATCCATCATCTTCATTACATGTGTTAGAAATCCCATGTGTCCAGCCCCAATCATAACGGATAAAATCAACCAGCCTCTTAACAAGTTCAGACTCAAAAGAATCAACATCCTGGTGAACATTGCGGTATCCATAACGAACAATGCACCTGTACGACCGATGAGCTGCAGGACCCACACGGCCTACAAGGTACCGCTCAGCTGGAGGCACAAAAGGGACTGGTACCGACTTCACACATACAAAAACAAGAACACGGTGGAAGGCAGGGAGGTTGGTAACAAAATGCAAGAAGCTTGCAGGAATGCCAGAGGTTATATTAGTAAACACTAGGCCAATTCCAGGTACTCGATCAACACCCAAGCTTGGACCCAAGGCTAACAGCCATTCCAATGGAACTTTGTTGTGAAGGTCATTTTCATACTTTTTAATGGTGGCATAGTGCCAAACAAACATGACAGTAACAAGGAAAAGTGCAAGGAGGATGGGAAGCCAGGCACCTTCATGGAACTTGGTCAGGGAAGCTGAAAAGTACAGTAGTTCAATAGATCCAAATAAAAATAGGAAGGAAAGAGCTAAAATAGGATGTTTATGCCAGCAGAGGATAATGACCAAGGATGTGAGGCAAGTGGTCACTAACATTACCACCATCACCGCCAATCCTGCAACAAATTACATAAAAATTGGAGTACCTTAAGAAGAATTTCCTTAAATTAACGTCTAATTTCCTCATTATTCATTCCTGCTTTAAAAAGTTATGATTAATATAGAATTGTGAAAGGAAAAGAAGAAAAAAACAAAATCGCACACACTTGTAGACTTCTGTACAAGTTAAAACACCAATGTGCACAGAAATCAGGGGGAAAGGTGCTAAAGCATTTTTGCTAGTTAATCTGCAGGAATGTAACAGACAGAACACTCATTTATACATGGAGGATAATAAATTATGAAATTTCCCTTTGGACCAATCTGACAGCTTATTAGTTGTCATCCAGTTTATTGAAGCCTTGAAAGTTGAAGAAGGTTAGCATCAATTTGATGGTTTGGCCTAAAAGATCTTACAGGAAAAAATAGTTAGGCGTAATCTACCTGATGCATTTCCCATGTGTTTTATGTCTCTGAACCCAATAGTCACAGCAATGCAGAGGATCATGAGCATCCAGTTGATCTCAGGGATATAGATCTGGCCATGTATCTTATCAGAGGTGTGAACAACCTTCACTCTCGGAAAGCAAGCAAGTGATTGACTCTGGTTGATGATCGAGAATGTCCCGCTGATGATTGCTTGACTTCCCACAACGGAAGCAAGGATGGCTATTGCAAGCACTGGCCACCTTACATACTCTGTATGCAATATACAACAGCGACTATGTTATCCAAACCAAAGGCAAACACAATTCTTAAAATATCAGAAAACTTGGATTCTTCAAAGAAAACTGTTCCCTCTGTATGCAAGATACAACAACCGTTATGTTATCCAAACCAAAGGCAAACAAAATTGTTAAAATATCTGAAAACTTGGATTCTGCAAAGAAAAGTGTATATTCTTTATGT
This sequence comes from Ilex paraguariensis, assembly GCA_963454935.2. Taxonomy (NCBI): domain Eukaryota; kingdom Viridiplantae; phylum Streptophyta; class Magnoliopsida; order Aquifoliales; family Aquifoliaceae; genus Ilex; species Ilex paraguariensis. Next base: position 234,362 of record CAUOFW020003547.1, on the reverse strand, counting down.
GAGATACAACGACCACAATGTTATACAAACCAAAGGCAAACACAATTGTTAAAATCACAGAAACCTTGAGTTCTGCAAAGAAAAAGTCTCTCTCTCTCTCTCTCCATAGCAAGTACATATAATAAGCATGCATGGGGTTTAGAAGTCCAACCCGCATACTGCACACCATAAGTCTTTTAGGTTGCGGCAACAAGTCATTTCTAGCTTAGTCAACATAAAGCATCACGAGGGAGAACTCGCAATGTCTCTCTATGTTCATTAGGCGGGTTTGCACCAATTCATACATAGAGACCAATGAAGGTGCAGGGAATAGGCATGGTCAAAACAGTGATCCAGTGTAAAAACTAACGTGAATAGGCCTGGTCACAACAGTGATCCAGTGTCCAAACAGAGTAACACAGGGAATGAACTAATCAATATCAATGCTAGATAATAAGCTTGCAATATCCATTATATATCTGCCAGAACAAACTATAAATCACTGCCATAAATCCTACGGCATGACCTAGAATGAGCCCAGCCCAACTTGGCCTTGGCTATTATGATCCTAAGATGCAGACCTTGAAGTGGCTATTATGATTCAAGCTCAATCATTTGGTCCTTGAGACTTTGGTGCAAATACCTCATGTAATCCTAAGGTTGAAGCATTTTCATTGGCTTGATTAATGTCATCCAGAAAGAAACATACTTCACAGAAATATGCCATATTCCTGTGATTTGCTTTAGCTAACAACTGTTGCATTTCCCTGAATTGTAAACATCTGTATACGAGTGGAATGCATCTGAAATTTGTTTAGGCTGTTGAAGTTCACAAAACTACAGGAATCTTCAACTTAACCTGAATTGAAATAAAGAAAAATGATATCTGAGTTTCAAGCTTGGACACAAAAATACTCGTCCTATCTTAGGCTCAGATCATGTGGCACCATCTGAGACAAGCAGAGACGTCCTCACCATGTAGACACCCAAAGACAAATTTCAAATGAACAACATTCTTCCCTCTTAGAGCCTAGGAAGGATAGAATATACCTGGCACTGAGACATAAAAACCAATTTCATAACGGGTGCCGTGATGCTTCGATAAGTAAGCTGTTTGACCCATATATATCAATATTAGTGCTGGATAAACCAGGAAGGTGAAAGCAATCTGCAGAAAAAGGGGAATGAGAAGTATTGCTTCCAGACGCAACATAGATTATTCCATGGGTAAAAGCATTGCTAGCACACAACAGTTACCATTAATTAGTGGATAATATCCAATCCAGCAGTACCTGAATTGCAGTATAAGAAAAGTGTCCAAGTTCATTAAACATTGCTTCTGAGCCTGCAAACACAATTAGTTCGAATATAAGGCATTTGTTGGGACTTAGAAGTTCAATTACTATCCACAACATTCTGCAGATCTTTGCAGCACTACATTCCTGAATAAGTTTCTGGTATATGGCATATAATGAAGTGTAACCTTTTTTTAATTTTTCTAAGGCTCACAAGAAAACTCATCATCATGCGCCGCACACAAGTCAAAATAGCATTTTGTTAATTTGAGGTTGCATGACAGAAGCATCACATCAGTGGCAAATGCCAGCAACATATAATAATTTAAGGATGATCTAGAACTCAGTGCATGATAAATAGGAATCAAACCATGAAAAATTGACCTACTGATTGTTTGTAACGAGTTTACCTGTTATGCACAATAAAATTCCACCTAAAGACATCCATCCTCTTTTTCTTGTCTTTTTTAAGAACTTTAACATGTAATATGGAGAGAAAGCTCTATAAACTTGTGGGTTCCAACGAAATATATTGTACAAGCCGAGGGCACTGATGCATAGTAGCCAAGTCAACACAACTGGTGCGAAAAAGAAGCCAATCCGATGAGTGCCATAGTGTTGTAGTGCAAATAGGCACACCAATATGAAGCAAGTAATTGGAATCACAGCATCTGAAAATTTGGGCATAGACCGCAAAAAGTAAGAACAGATAGAATGGGTATGAAAACCTGCAACGAATTGGATAAATCTCTTCATAACAACTTAAAGAAAGCCCCCATGATGTTAAAGCTATGTATATTTAAGTTTATTCTTCTAATCGATGAACTATTGAAGAGCAGTAACAGAAAAGAGTATATAAATATGAAGTGACTAATACTTTAGCATACGATTACAGATAAATTCTCAAGACGAAGCAACAATTTAGAATATAATGTTCTCAATGTTAACTGGAAAACCATTTCGTTTAGATATATTAAAAAAAATGAAATATTGCAGCTAAAATTTGTTACTACATTGTGAGTCTTATAAACTAGAGTTGTAAACAGTAATTTTTATCAGAACACACCTCATAACTCCAGTCCAATCACTTGTCTCGTAAACAGCAGTAAAATGTGGCACCACTTATAACAAATAACTATCTCTGCTAATTGTGAGGTTAATAAAACGAAATCACTCCTATACAAGGCCATTTGTTTTCCCATTCCCCCCTTCCCTCTTCCCCTTCCCCAACCAAAATTTAGCTAAACTTAGACAGGGAACCTAGGATAACCAAACAAACACACAGTGATTATATAAATTTCATCAAAATTTTGTTCTTCCACATATTATATATGTATTGCTTTTCTGGACAAAAGATTGATTAGATGTATATAGGGCTATTATGGATTTCTCTCAAAGATTTGATGATATAAAACCATAACCTTCACTAGTCCTTACCAACACTGTGTTATCACTCAAAAAAAAGCACCATCTCTTTCTCAATCTTGCCTGTAAACGTATTACATATTGCTGAAAAGGGAAAAATATGACCATTACATTACAGAACCCAACTTGCAGAGTTTGGATAGTCCTGGCACTGCAGGCCAAATAGTTTCTGTTCACTAAGCTGGTCAGGAAAACAAAGTGGTTCCCCTCCCCTTAACCGACAACCAATTTCAATGATAGAAAGCACACACCTCGTGACTCTGTAACTTCACCAAGAATATTCAAAATCAGAACAACAGTAAACAAAACAATAGTAAATCTGTGGTTGAAACAAAGAATATTTTGAACCTGTCGTGCCCCTACCCCAGCAGCCTTATGGTGATCCCAACAATAATTCATAAGTATTTGCCAAAGAATTTTAAAAATATTAAAAGAGCACTTACTTTTCAATTCTCCTTGATATGATTTTACACGTAATAAAAGAAGTTGTATGATATCAAACTCAAACCAAACATGACACCAATTATGAGGCAATAAAATTTCATTTTTCTCCGCTTCATGAGCTGATTGATTTTATATTGTGTAAATCTTTTAATAGCCACATAATTTTTTTAAGAAAATACAGTGAAATTAACAGACTTCAAATACTCGAGACGCTCTTCATAAAGAAGCTTACACTGGTGATGTTCCTTAGACACGGAAAACTCAAGGCCAGAAACTGCAGAAAAAACTAAACAAAGAAACATGTAGTTAGTCAACAAATAAGAGGACAGAACTGCAATTGAAACATATTTCACCCCAAATAAAGGTTACCACATATGGCTGGAGTGAGCAGTCCATCCCCAATTACCATGCAAGCACCCAGAAGAACCAAGATCAGCAATGCAGTGTGCAGGGACTTGTGCTTCTCAAGCAATAATTTCACCCTTGAACTATTCTCTCTCTGTGGAGGGTGCTCCAGTTTATATGTAGACATTGCTTCATCAGTAACTTGACGGTTGGGTAGAAGACACACTTTAGCATGCCTGCATATCAAGGAATACAGGGCACAAATACCACCTGCGGAATCATGCACAAGATTCTTCAATTTGATGACCAAACAACTTAAATATCTCTCGTTTAATCTAGTCCTCACCTTCTCCATTGTCATCAGCTCTAAGGACAATGAAGACGTATTTGAAGAGAGGAACTAAAGTTAGAGTCCAGAAGACAAAGGAAAGAACACCAAAAATCTCTTCGTTCGTGTCTGAGTGATGAATGTCTTCTGCAAATGTGCTCTTGTAAACATAGAGAGGGGAAATGCTGAGGTCGCCATATACCACACCAAGACTTTGATAAGCTAAGAGCAGAGTGGTCTTCCAAGAATCCTTCTGAAAAGCAATTTCAGCAAGCAATTTTCTTATAACATCTCAATAAAGAGAGCATATTATTATTTTTCAGGACACAACCGTGTATATTAAGAAAAAGCCAGAGGTTTAAAAACTTCTGTACATGTTCAGCTTGCTTATAAACATTTAAAAAAGAAAGTTCGGGTAAATTGAGGAAGAAGAGCAACTGAACAAACCTTTGAAGCCCTCCAACACTTTCCATCTTGAAGATTCATTGTTATAAGACTTCAAACTTCACATGGATTTCCCTTGGAGATGGACACAGCTAGATGCAGATCCTCACTGGAAACAAAAGTCAAGATTAATGCATATACCTCGGAGAAATAGAGAAAATATAGTGAAGAAACACCTAGAGATGACACATAAGGGGATATAGAGGTAAAAAAGGGACATCTACCCATTTTGCCACAAACCCATTTCATATTCCTACCTTCTTCAAAGGATAGTTATGCTTACTGCTATAGAAATCAGAATGGCAAAGGAAATGTGGCTCAGGTAATAGATGAATCAGCCATTAATGCACTGATTATAGCTCAGTTACAAACCTTCCAGATCCATAACAACAAACCAAAACCAAAACCAACACATTATATGTTCAAGCATACCTCCATATCTATCCAGCGACCTCTCATCTTCTCGGACTTCTCGAGGAAAATGGCCGTCATCTCTATGGCAAGCAGGGCCTGAATAAATATTCATTCGAACCATCATTCATCCAGTAGCTGATTAATGAAGCTAGTTTCCCAATTCTCATACGCCATGTGTTTTGTACACACCTTAGTGACTGATCGGGCATTGAAAACAGTTGGAGCTCTGAAAAAGTTGAAGATATAGCGGTCTATTGAAGGGGTAACTTGGAAGGATTAGAGGATCAACAGAACCAGTCAATATGGCATACGTCTATTGAATATGCTCTTAGAAGCCTCCGAGGACGTCCTATACAAAGCCAGCAATGGGCGAATCTCTCAGAGATGGTGGTGATATACCCGAGTGTGTCTGTTTGTATGTATTCACAGGTGAGAACATTGGGCGGGAAGGGAGAACAATTTTGTTAGTTTTTTTGAAAAACAAATTATTTTGGTTTGTTTAAATTTAAGATTGATTTAAATTTAACTTATTTAAAATTTAAATATACTTTTTAAATTTATTTAAAAAATGAGCTCGACAATTCGACTTTTTTTTTCTCAACAATTCAACTCAAATATCACTCGTACACCCAATTACTATATGAGATTAATACTATTCATTTATGTCATTTATTTGTTTATTATCATTAAAATATAACCGTTACATTAAACATTAACATAATGATATTATATCCATCGGCTTTCTTCTACCGGTTGTGCACAATTATAAGACCAATAAAATTTGTGTTTTAGATTTCAATTTTTAAAAAGACTTTAAAATTTTTAAGTGTACAGTAATAATTCAAATTAAAAAATAACTCCATAAAATAAAGTTTTAGCCTAAATGAAAAAATTTAAAAGAGGGAAGAAAATAAAGAAAAATTCAAGCACCTTCTCTTAATTGGTGGGTTAAGAAAGGTGATAAGAAAAATCCACATTAAAACGAAAAAAAGACAAGTAACAAGAGTTAATAATACCGATATAAACTATTTTTCCTCCCTCCCATGTATTTTCTCTTCTATTTCCATCCTTTCTCAACTATTAGACAATAGACCCACACTTTTTCTCAACCCCTCACACATGACCCCCTTTTAGACAAACATGAACTCAATGTATCAATATACACAAACCATTATGCTAACCTAAGATTTACTGCAAGACATAGAAGAATTTTGACTTTTTACCCCAATTTTGAATGCTTATGAAAGGAAAAATCAGCACTAATACACCAGATTCTATCAGAACTCCGTAGTTAAGCGTGCTTAGGCGAGAGTGTACTAGAACGAGTGACCCCCTAGAAAGTCCTCATGTTGCACCCCTTAAAAAAAAAGAAAAAAAAAATGAAGGGAAAAACAGCACAATCTATGTTAATCTGATCTTTTACATACACTCTCTAATATGATATTAGCAATAACACTAGTGCCATTTATAGCTTACACAACATACACCAAGCCAACCTCGAGGAGAGAAGCTGGAGGCACCTTGAGTGCTACATCAGGACCCCTGCAATTTCTCCTCAGGAAATTATAACCAAAGTTGATTGCCAACCTCTTCAAGAAAGATGATCCTCGTTTTGCTTTAACGTGCGAATGCCCAAGTATGAATGCAGTCCCTGCTTGTTGAGCCCCATATAGATCTTCTAGCTCTTCCCTCAATTGTATATCAATGTCACACTGAGAATCAGGTTCAGACTCATTGTCAACAGCAAACCTCACTCTTTTTTCCACAACGTTGAGGGGTCCCATCTCAATTACATCCCTCGCACTCTCAACTGTTGGGAACCCAACAGATACACTTTCTGGTTGAATGGTTTCCTCAATCTCAAACGCGGGTCTGGCAGCAAATCCTACAGTTCCTATCACTGCCAATCTGCACTCACTTGATGATGATCCAACAGAATGAAACTCATCATTTTCATTACATGTATTTGCAATCCCATGTGTCCGGCCCCATTCATAATGGATAAAATCAGCCAACCTATTAACAAGCTCAGATTCAAAAGAATCGACATCCTGGTGAACATCGCGATATCCATAACGAACAATGCACCTGTACGACCGATGAGCTGCAGGACCCACACGGCCTACAAGGTACCGCTCAGCTGGAGGCACAAAAGGGACTGGTACCGACTTCACACATACAAAAACAAGCACACGGTGGAAGGCAGGGAGGTTGGTGACAAAACGTGAGAAGTTTGCAGGAATGCCAGAGGTTAGATCAGTAAACACTAGGCCAATTCCAGGTACTCGTGCAATACCCAAGCTTGGACCCAAGGCTAATAGCCATTCCAACGAAACTTTGTTGTGGAGGTCATATTCATACTTTTTAATGGTGGCATAGTGCCAAACAAACATGACAGTAACAAGGAAAAGTGCAAGGAGGATGGGAAGCCAGGCGCCTTCACGGAACTTGATCAGGGAAGCTGAAAAGTAAAGCAATTCAATAGATCCAAATAGAAGTAGGAAGGAAAGAGCTAAAATAGGAGGTTTATGCCAGCAGAGGATAATGACCAAGGACGTGAGACAAGTGGTCACTAGCATTACCGCCATCACCGCCAATCCTGCAACGAATAACATAAAAGAAGGAGTACTTAACGAAGAATTTCCTTAAAGTAACATGTAACTTCCTCATTACTCGTTTCTGCTAAAAAAGTTAAGATTAATATTGGAATTGTGAAAGAAAAAGAAATAAAAAAGAAACCCATAATCATCCACACTTCTGTACAAGTTTAAACACCAAAGTGCTTAGAAGTCGGGAGGCCCTTTGCTGTATCATTTTTGCTTGTTAATTTACAAGAATGTAACAGATAGAACACTCCTTTATATGTGGCGTATAATAATCTGAAATATTCCCTTTGGATAAATCTGAAAGCTTATTAGTTGTCATCCAGTTTATTGAAGCCTTGAAAGTTGAAGAAGGTTAGCATCAATTTGATTTCTTGATGGTTTGGCATAAAAGATTTTACAGGAAAAAATAGTTGGGCAAAATCTACCTGAAGCATTTCCCATGTGTTTTATGTCTCTGAATCCAATAGTCACAGCAATGCAGAGGATCATGAGCATCCAGTTGATCTCTGGGATATAGATCTGGCCATGTATCTTATCAGAGGTGTGAACAACCTTCACTCTCGGAAAGCAACCAAGTGATTGACTCTGGTTGATGATAGAGAATGTCCCACTGATGATTGCTTGACTTCCCACAACAGAAGCAAGGATGGCTACTGCAAGCACTGGCCACCTAACATACTCTGTATGCAAGATACAACAACCACTATGTTATCCAAACCAACGGAAAATACAATCATTAAAATCTCAGAAAACTTGGATTCTGCAAAGAAAAATGTTCCCCCCCTCCCTCCCTCCCGGCACATCAAGCACTTAAAAACATGCATGGGGCTTAGAAGTCAAATCCACATACTGCACACCAGAAGTCTTTTATTGCATCCGCGAGTCATTTCTAGTTCAGTTAACATAAAACATCACCAAGGAGGACCAGCAATGTCTCTTTGTTCAATAGGCAGGTTTCCACCAATCTATGCATATAGACCAATGAAGGTGCTGGGAACAGATGTAAACACTAACGAGATTAGGCCTGGTCACAACAGTGACCCAGTGTCCAAACCGAGTAACACAAGCAATGTCAATGCTAGAAAACAAGCTTGCAATTTCCATTATATATCTGCTTGAGAAAACTAAACATCCATCATTAGATTGAAATAAGACCTAGGTGTGAGCCCAGCCCAACTTGGCCTGGGCTATGATGATCCAAAGACAGAGACATTGAAGTGGGACACACAAGAAAATTTTCAAGCTCAGGCATTATTGGTCCACGAGATTTTGGTGCAACTACCTCATGCAAACCCAAGGTTGAAGCATTTTAACTTTCAATGCCTTGATTAATGTCATCCAGAAAGAAACATACGTGGCTGAAGTCTATTATAGTCTATTATAGTCCTGTGAGGTGTTTTAGCTAACAAGTGTCGCATTTCCATGAATCATAAACATCCATATACACATGGAATGCATCCGAAATGTATTTAGGCTGTCGAAGCTCACAGAACTACATGAATCTTCAACTTAACCTGGATTGAAATAAAAAAACATGATATTTGAGTTTCAAGCTTGGAGAAAAAAATACTTATATTGTCTCAGGCTCAGATCTCGTGGCACCATCTGAGGCAAGCAAAGCCACCATCACCATGCAGACACCCAAAGTCAAATTTCAAACTTGAAATATTTAGAAGAGAGAAAAGGGATACAAATTAAGTGTAGAGCCCCCCTATATATAGTCAATGAAAGTTACAATAAGGAAAAAAGGCAAAAAGGTAAAACTTAATAAACCCTAATAAATTAAGTTGTTATATCTCAAACACTCCCCTTCAAGGTAGGCGCAAAAATGTCAATTAAGCCAAGCTTGACAATTGAGTCCCGAAAAATAGATAAAAGTGACAGATTTGGTTAAAACATCTGTAACCTGTTCACTAGTCCCCACAAACGATAGAGTGACAATACCACTGCTAACCTTCTCCCAAAGAAAGTGAACATCAATCTCTATATGCTTCGTCCTCTCGTGTAATACAGAGTCAGAAGTGAGCTAAATAGTAGATCGATTATCACAATATAATGTAGATGAAGAAATCACTGGAAGTCCCAACTCGCCAAGAATCGATCGTAGCCAGATCATTTCACATGTGCCAAGTGTCAGTGCCCGATACTCTGCCTCTGCTGATAAGCAAGAGACAACTAACTACTTTTTGCTTTTCCAAGAGATAAGATAAGTCCCTCGAAAAGCACAGAAGCTCGTAGTAGATCGACCATCACATGCTCCCCCATAACCTGAATCTGAATAACAGGCTAGAAAATCAATCTGAGATCCTGATGCATAGAACAACCCAAGTCCAGAACAAGACTTGAGGTATCGAAGAATATGATAAACTGCATCAAGATGAGGGCTGACATGGTCTGTGCATGAACTGACTAACTCGGCTAACAGCGAATGAAATGTCTAGTCTAGTGTTGGCTAGGTAGATAAGTCTACCTACCAACCTCTAATAGACAGTCGGATCTCCCAACTCCTCACCTTCAGCAGTAAGCTTCAGGTTTGGAATCATGGGTGATGATACCGGTTTGCACCCCAGCATCCCAATGTCTGAGAGAAGATCCAAAACATACTTTCTTTGAGAAAGAACAATATCTCTGCTGCTACGGACAACCTCAATCCCAAGAAAGTATCGCAAAAATCCAAGATCCTTCACATCGAAGGCCTTCCCAAGGTCTACCTTAACCTGTGCAGTCCCAGAAACATCATCTCCAGTAATAATAATATCATTAACATATACCAAAAGGATGACACACTGTCCGAAAGTATTCCGTCGAATGAAGCAGGTATGATCAGAATGACATCTGGTGAACCCTAAACGTACAACTACATCACTAAAGCGAGAAAACTAGGCTCATGGTGACTGTTTCAGTCCATAAAGAGACTTACACAGTCGACAAACCTTTCCCGCATACTCCCCCTCACCACGAAAGTCTGGTGGTGCATCCATATAAATAATCTCATCCAGACCACGGTGAAGAAATGCATTCTTCACATCCAACTAATGTAGAGGTCAAGACTATTCTGCAGCCAGATAAATAATCAGTCGAACAGTAGTCAATTTTGCCACAGGGACAAAGGTAGCACCAAAATCACGACCTGATACCTAAGTAAAGCCCTTCGTCACAAGGCTAGCCTTGTGACGATCAATAGCACCATCCGCAAAAAACTTCAGGGTATAAACCCAGCGACAGCCAACAAGCTTCACCCCTGAAGGTAAAGAGACAAGATCCCACGTATGATTATGCTGAAGAGCGTCCATCTCTATCTGTATGGCAAGAACCCACTGGGGCTCCCGCATAGCCTCTAAAACAGAGCGAGGAACCGATGTATCTGATAAGGTCATACTATAAGCTCGAAATATAGGAGACAGATCATCATAAGAAACATAAACAGAGATCGAATATGAAATCCTGGCAGTCCAACCATAACGAACAATTGGACGACGATCACGTCGTGGATAACGATGTCCTAAATCATTATCCTCCACTGATAATGTCTCATCAGGTAAAACAACTGGCTCAGTACCTGCAATCTCACCAATACTAACAACAGGTGCATCAATATGCTCAACGAACTGAGAAGTATTACTTGTATCGCCTGAGGTAGAGGGGAAATCAGCAGGGGGATGAAAGCGAGGACGACGAACATAAACCTACAAAGGAAGAGAGATTGGTGACTCTGTAGTGACAGGGATGAGTGGCTCTGGAGGAGGAGAGACCGATGACTCTGTAGTGATAGTGACCAATGGCTCTGACTCCGGTGGTAATGAAAAATCAAAAGGAGTATCATCAACTAGAGGGGCGGACACAGAATTGAAAGAAAAATATGAAATGTGCTCAAGGAAGATAACATCTAGACTTTGATACATACATCATCTGACAGAATCATAACACCGATACCCCTTAGACTGATAACAAAAGTCCACAAAGACACAACGAATCGCTTTATCATCAAGCTTATGACGAGTAGGAGACCAATCCTGAACAAAACATATGCAACCAAAAACACGAGGGGGGACTGAAAAAAGTGTCTGCTCAGGAAATAAGACCTGTAAGAGAGCCCTATGCTGAAGAACACAACTCGGTGTAAATTACACAAAAAGTAGAAGTCAAAACAGCAAAATGCCAATAAGATTTTGGTACCCCGATACCTCTAAGCATACAACATACCATCCCTATCAGACTCCTATTTTTCCTTTCAGCAACTCTATTTTGTTCAGGAGTATATGGACAAGTGAGCTGCTGAAGGATACCCTGAGAAGAAAAGTGAGACACTAAAGCATCAGACACATATTCTTTGGTATTATCTGAACGAAGAGCACAAACAATGACATTAAACTGTATCTTAATCATTTGAAGAAATTGAGTAATGACAAGGAGTACATCAGACTTCCTATGCAAAAGGTAGACCCAAGTACAACGGGTATGGTCATCTATAAATGTCACATAGTATCGGACACCTGACAGAACAATAACAGGAGAGGGTCCCCAAATATCCGAGTGTATTAGGTCAAATGATTTGGGTGACTAGTGCATGCGAGAAATATAACTGGCCCGAACATGTTTTGATAGGGAGCATATAACATAGTCAAGTTTACCACTAACACAAGCTTTGCTCAAAGCAGGAAATAACATATGTTGTTTGGTTGTTGTTGGTTTGGTATATGTTGGTTAGCAGTGGACTGGTTTTGGTTTGACAATCTGTCGGTGCTTTGCTTGGTTTGATGGTCAGAGTATATCACGAAGTATGTCGGTCGGTGGGTTTTGCTGCTATATGTCGCTGGGTGAACTGGTATTTTTGGGTGGTATATGTCGTTGGCAATGAACTGGTTTTGTTGGTCGAAGTTGGGTGAGCAGCGGCTGGTTTGTTTCGCTGGTTGGGATGATTGGCGAAGGTTAGGTTTAGGGTTAGAGTTGATGGCTCTGTTACCGGCTTGAAATATTTAGAAGAGAGAATAGGGATACAAATTAAGTGTAGAACCCTCGTATATATAGCCAATGAAAGTTATAATAAGGATAAAAAGGTCAAAAGGTCAAAAAAGAAAAACTTAATAAACCCTAATAAATTAAACTGCTATATCTCCAACAAAAATGAACAACATTCTTCCCTCTTAGAGCATAGGAATGAAAGAAAATACCTGGCACTGAGACATAAAAACCAATATCGTAACTGGTGTCATGATGCTTTGATAAGTAAGCTGCTTGACCCATATATGCCAATATTAGTGCTGGATAAACCAGGAAGGTGAAAGCAATCTGCAGAAAAATGATGAATAATAAGTACTGCTTCTTTTCACAACAAAGATTATTCCACGGGTAAAAAGACATTGCTATTTGGTAGCAGTCGAAAAGTTACTGTAAATTAATAGATAAATGTTAAATCCAGCAGTACCTGAATTGCAGTATAAGAAAAGTGTCCAAGATCTGCAAACATTGCTTCTGAGCCTGCAAACACAGTTATTCATAATATAAGGCATTTGTTGGGACTTGGGAGTTCAAATTAGTATCCACACTATTCTGCATATCTTTGCAGCACTACATTTCTGAATAAGTTTCCGGTATATAGCACACAATGAAGTATAACATATTTTTTATTTTCCTAGGGCTCACAAGAGAACTCATCACCCCGTGCAGCACACATAGTTCAAATAGCATTCTGTTAATTTGAAGGTTGAATGACAGATGCATTGGATCTGTGTCAAATACCACTGAAGTGGTGATAATAACACTTTTAAGAATCATCTAGGACTCATCGCACATTCACAAGTGCATGATCAATAGACATCAAACCATGAGAAATTGACCTAATGAATGTTTTGTATCAAGTTTACCTGTTATGCACAATAAAATTCCACCTAAAGACATCCATCCTCCTTTTCTTGTCTTCTTTAAGAACTTCAACATGTAATATGGGGAGAGAGCTCTATAAACATGAGGATTCCAATGGAATATATTGTACAAGCCGAGGGCACTGATGCATAGTAGCCAAGTCAGCACAACTGGTGCGAAAAAGAAACCAAGCCGATGTGTGCCATAGTGTTGTAGTGCAAATAGGCACACTAGTATGAAGCAAGTAATTGGAATCACAGCATCTGCAAAATTGGGCATAGACAACAAAAGTAAGAACTGGTAGAATGGGTATGAAAACCTGCAACTAATTGAAAAAATCTCCCCATCACAACTAGACTAAATCCCCAATGTTACTAAAGCTATGTATATATGCCTTTATTCTTCTAATTGATGAATAATTGAAGAGCAGTGACAGAAAAGGGCACGCACACACACATATGTGTGTGTGTGTGACATGACTAATACTTCAGTATAAGATTGCAGACAAAATTAGTTACTACATTATGAGCCACTACACTGACAATCATAAAAAGTACTTATGCACGAATTTTTATTCAGAACACACGCCTCATTACTCCGCTTCCAATCACTTGTCTCGTGTGCAACAGTGGAATGCAGCACCACTTCTAACAAAGAACTATCTCTTTGCCAACTGTGAGATTAGTACAATACCATCACTCCAACAATAGGCCATTCGTTTTCCCATTCCCCCCTTCCCTCTTCCCCCTCCTAGACCATAACAATTTTAACTTAGAAAAAGAACCTAGGAAAACCAAACAAACACAGAGTGACCATATAAATTTCATCAAGATTTTGTTCTTCTAAAGATTATTCATGCATTGTTTTTGTGGACAATTGATCTTCATTTTCGGGAAAGTTTGGCTCACCCTCTATGGCCCTATCCTCCCTAAAGTTGTAGTATATAAAGTTGTAAAGTTGTACTTTGCAATACAGAGAAAGGCTTAATATAGATCAATCTCCAATATTATCTTCATATATGTAGATATAAATTTCATATATGGAATGGACATAGCATCAAATTTGATTCTTTGATACATCTATTTGTTCCGACTCTGAAATAGTCGTCTTACTCTTAGAGTTTTGATTCCTAGATTTTTTGTTATGTCCATCCAACATGAATTTCGGGATCTATCGAAAGAATCAAGATAAAGCATTACGGGCATATTGTAAGAAAAAACACACTTCTTGACCGGGTTAGCCCAAACGCAACTCCATATCAACACCTGATTCCATCATATAATTGATCAGTATCCTTTATATGATGGCTTCACCAAAGCCCTCCAAAAAGGACAGGCCGAGGCGTACTTGCCAACAATTCCACCCAAAATCCCCAACACCCAAAAATGGAAGAAATAGAATTCAAAGGAGGGTTCACCCCACCAAAGCCTTTTTTAAAAATCCAGCCTTTTTTAAAAAGAGAGCATAAGGGAGGGTCGCACCTTCTTGATCCATCATACTAGAGCGATCCGAGAAGAACGATTAGGGTCATATTCTATCCTTGATTACATGCATATAATGCCATTCTGCATTGCTCTCAAGAATTTGATGATATAGAACTCATAGCCTTCACAAATCCTTACCAACACTAACCTGTTATCACTCAAAATAAAGCTCTATCTTTTTCTCAATCTCACCTCTAACCAGTATGGAAAGGATAAAATATGACCATTACAGACCACAACTGGCAGAATTTATATGGTCCTTGCACTCCATGCTAAATAGTTTCTGTTCAATAAGTGTTCAGAAAAACAAAGTGGTTCCCCTCCCCTTATCCAACAACCAACGTTAGTGAAAGAAAAAACACACCTTGTGATTCTATAACCTCACCAAGAATACCCAAAATCAAAACTATAGTAAATTTGAGATTGAAACAAAGATCATTTCAAACATGCTGTGCCCCTACCCCAACAGCCATATAGGGATCCCAAAAATAATACATAAGTATAAGCTGAAGAATTTTAAATGTATTAAAGGAGCTTTTACTTTCCAATTCTCCTTGATTTTAAGGTTTTTCAGTTAATAAAATAGGTAAGTTGTACAATCTTGAACTCAAACGAAACATAACACCAATTATGAGGCAATTAAATGTTATTTTTCTCCACTTCATGAATTGAATGATTTAGATTATGTACACTTTTAAATAACCACCGAATTCTTTTCAAAAAAAAAAAAATGAAGTGAAAGTAACAGACTTCAAATACTCTTAAAAATTCCATTCATAAAAAAGCTCACACTGGTGATGTTCCTTGGACATGGACAACTCAAGGCCAGAAACCGCAGAAAAAACTACATAAAGAAACATATTGTTAGTCAGCAAATAAGAGGACAGAATTGCAAATAAAAGATATGCAACCGGAAATGAAGATTACCAGATATAGCTGGAGTGAGCAGTCCATCCCCAATTACCATGCAAGTACCCAGAAGAACCAAGATCAGCAAAGCAGTGTGCAAGGATTTGTGCTTCTCAAGCAACAATTTCACCCTTGAGCTATTCTCTTTCTCTGGAGGGTGCTCCAGTTTATATGTAGAGAGTGCTTCATCAGCAATTTGACGGTTGGGCAGAAGGCTCACTTTAGCATGCCTGCATATCAAGGAATACAGGGCAAAAGTACCACCTGCAGAATCGTGCACAAGATTCTTCAATTTGATGACCAAACAACTTAAATATCTCTCATTTAATCCAGTTACCAGTACTCACCTTCTCCATTATCATCAGCTCTAAGGACAATGAAGACGTATTTGAAGAGAGGAACTAAAGTTAGAGTCCAGAAGACAAAAGAGAGAACACCAAAAATCTCCTCATTCGTGTCTGAGTGATGAATGTCTTCTGCAAATGTGCTCTTGTAAACATAGAGTGGGGAAATGCTGAGGTCCCCATATACCACACCGAGACTTTGATAAGCTAAGAGCAAAGTGGTCTTCCAATGATCCTTCTGAAACGCCATTCAGCAAGGAATCTTCTCAAACATCCAATGTATATTAAGAAAAGCCAGAGCTTTAAAAACTTCAGAAGTTTGCTCATAAGCATTTTGAAACTGCAAATTCCTGTAAATTGAAGAAGAAGAGCAAATAAACAAACCTTTGAAGTGCTCCAACACTTTCCATCATGAAGATCCATCGTTATAAGACGTCAATCTTCACTCCAAATTCCTGCTACTGGACTCGGCTAGATGCAGATCCTCACTGGAACAAAAGTTAAGGTGAATGTATACTGGAACAAATTGAGAAAAATAATCAAAATGTAGTGAATAAACACCTAGAATGACACCATTTTTTATCTAACCTTTATAACGGCAGCTAAGAGGATAAAAAGAAAGAAAGATTCACCCACTTTGCCACCAACCCATCTCACATTAATACCTTCAGCAGATCGACATTTGTCTAGAGACACCCAAAAAGCAAAGTTATCCCCATTGCTATCGAATTGAGAATGCAAAGGAATTGTAGCTCAGTTAGTTCTCCGTTCATGTGTTTTTTGTGTTTGATGAGAAGGGAGAAAGAAGAAGGGAAAGAAACAGACACCTAACTGTTGCCCTCAAATTAAGCAAGAAAGATAACACGAAATGTTCAACCAATCAAGTGAAAAACCAGAGAGTTCGTTCAATTTACAGGTCAGCTCATAGGAAATTTACAATACACGAGAAAAAAAAACAAAGAAGAAGACGACAAGAGAATGTATAGTGTTGGCAAGGAAAGCAAACATCACATGATTCAACCACAGTTGCACTATCATATCAGCACACCAAGTTGAGCCCACGAAAATAACTGCAGGCTTTAAGGACCATAAAACCCACTCTCTCTCAGTCCCACCCTCCATCTCTCTTCTGTCTTTCTCTCTCTCATGTATGGATATATATAACGTATATAAAAACAATACATATGATATGTTTGATAAAGATAATCTGATAACGCCTAACTCTTACCTAACAGGGAGGATATAATACCAAACATTCATAAGCAAATGGAAAGTTCTCTTTGTGATTGTGTTATCCTTGAATATAAAAATTGGTGTACTTTCCCCAATTTCTAGTTGCATAAACCATAGAAAAATGAATCTAGACATTGCAGTGATGAAAAGGGATTTCCATACCCATAATCAAAAAAAAAAAGGCTTACACAAAGATGATTGAGGAGTGAGGACTCACCAGAACTGATGATAAATCCAAGGTCTGCCCCAAAACGTGAATGAAGATGAACCTTGTGAGAGAGAAAGTGGAGATCCGAAAAGGAGAAGCATCCAGAACCACGTGATTAAAACATGGACTCCTCCATAACTTGTACTACCAACCAACTCCTCCCCTACCCTTCTATTCTTTTTGTTTTTGGGCATGGCTTAAAAGTTTAAACGGACCGTTTTCCTTCCATCTTTGTAACGTAAATCAAAAGCCTACAGAGTAGCTCCTGCTTTTTGTCTTTTTCTCTGCTTTTCAATATAATACCTTTATCTCTAGCTGATCCTGTTAGCGTTAGTCATGAGATTAAACCTTTATTCATTTGTAAATCTCAATGGATTTTTGCAGATAGTCAAAGATTTACAGTAGTATTTGCAAATCCGTACTAAAAAAAACAGTAGATGAATATGGGTGTCTCTTTAATACGAGTTAAACTTTGGAGGGAGGGTCTTTTCAGCCATTAATGCTCTCGTTATAGCTCAGTTACAAACCTTCCATATCCATAATAACAACAAACCAAAACCAAAACGAACAAATGCTGAGAAACGCAGTGACACGCTATAGCTTCATTTATATGTTAAACCAAACATCTCTCTCTCTATCTAGAGTCCAAACACCTCCTATCTTCTTGAACTTCTCGAGGAAAATCTATCTTATCTCTATGCCATGCTGGCCTGAGTCAATAAAAAATGATTCTCAACGTCACCCACCATCTCAAATTCTCAGCGTCACCCACTATACGCTATGTTGTTTGTACACGATCTATGGATTAATCGGGCATTGTAAAATATAAACATTTGAAGCTCTGATAAAGTTGAAGATACTGTAGTCTAGGAAGGGGTGATTTGGAAGGATTTGCGGAGAGAGAAAGAGTGTGTGTCAGTGACTCAGTGTACACACAGATGAGAACATGGGCGGGAAATCGAATTCAACTTCAAGTGAAGGTTTTTGGGGGGTATCTGTTTGTTTATTTGTGGAGATATTCATATTATACTCGCCGGCCTCGGTTTACTGGTTGTAATTGTATATTCTTATATTCCGACCGTCACAGTCGAGAGGAATGAGTGTTTATACGTCATACTCTTGTTGAAAGATTCTTCGGACTAACTTACGCCATTAATCCCAAGTTATTCTCTTACATTTTTTATTTTTGAGAGAGAGAATTGTAAAATTTTTAATAAATAATAATATAATATAATATTTATTTAATTTAAAAACTTAATTAAAGATCTAATGCATTGTTGTCGTTGATTAAGTAAAATAAGATTACATTTAATATTGAGATCAATTATTAATACAATTATGTCAATATATTATATTGCCAAATAAAAACCGCGAATTATATGACAATAATATTTTATTTTTAACGATGGTAAAATTAAAAACTTTGAACTAATAATGAATAAAAAAAAATGTGGCATAGTGTGCAGCAATGTTATCAGAACTGGACCGGTCATCGAACCAGCAAGGGGACCGGGTCAATGGTTCACTGGTTCAACCGTTAGGTCAACTGGTCGGACTGGTCATATAATAAAAATATATATATAATAATTATAAAACTTAATAATTTAGCTAAAAAATATAAAATATGTATAAAATTAAGTAACAAAGTAGGGGTTATTGTATTTTAAAGCAAAGTAAAGAGGTTCAAGTAAATTATAAAGAAAAATAAAGGGTGTCATTTATAATTTATCCAAGCATAAAAAAAATCAGCTATTTACTGATTTAGGGTAAAAAAATTTATTTATGTAATTTAATTTTTAAATAGGCATTAAACCGTTCGATTTTTATAAAATCGGTGGTTTTCGGCTTTTTACAAAAATCGGCCGAATTTCTAATTTTTAGCCAGTTCGCTTCCTTAAGCGGTTCAACTAAGGAACCGGACCGGTTAGGGTCCCGGTTCACGGTTGAACCAGTCCGACCGACCATTTCGGTCCGATTCTAATAACACTAGTGTGCAGGTTCCTATTATAAGATGTGTAGGAATGATCAGATGTATACAACTTATGTGTGTATGTGAGATGATATATTCACGACTTAAAATTATTGATACTTAGGTTATAATAGAGAAAATATTGTTTTTGTAATTATTATTCATTAATTTCCACAGTATGAAAAATAAATTGACAATAGTGAAAGAGAGGGAGCAATATATATAAAGAGAGGGCAAAGAATTTTACAATAATTTTTAAACATTTTTTGAGGGATACAACTAAATAATATTATTAGGTTCACTTAATTAATAGCAAAAAAATAATAATAATTCACATATAAAAAATAAATGAATAAATTTGAATGGGTGAGATTGTTTTGTGGGGGCAAATTTAAAATACTCTAAAACCTATACAATTTCAACTTTGTTATTAGTACATATACTATTCAATTTTATTACATCTCGAACTATTTATTTTCGTATTATGTTTGTGTTGATCTATATAATCCATAAATAAAAAATTTAACGTTTAGTTTTATGTTTAAAATTTCATTATCACTTTATCGAACCTATACTCATATTTTTAAAATAAACTAAAAATTAACTTAATAAATATAATAATAAAAATGAGTAAAAATATATATATTTTTGTACAAAAATTAGGTCACTATTGATTAAATATAATAAAAATTTAATATTTTATTCTTATAATACTACTTAAACGTGTAAATCGTGACAATTTCGTGTTGTTCTGGTTTGAT
The DNA here is from genome assembly GCA_963454935.2 of Ilex paraguariensis. Lineage (NCBI taxonomy): Eukaryota > Viridiplantae > Streptophyta > Magnoliopsida > Aquifoliales > Aquifoliaceae > Ilex > Ilex paraguariensis. The sequence continues at coordinate 214,312 of CAUOFW020003547.1, read as the reverse complement.
ACTACTCCAACTCATTTATTATTCGTGTTAACAGGGTGTATCATATGAGTTCGTGTTGATAAATGATCAACCTTAACCCGTTAATTTCATATTGATTTCTACACGTATTTTTTGTGTCGTGTCAGAAATTATCACCTCTATTTTCGCGTTGTGTAATGTCCATAATTTCGGGTCATTAACTTCGTGAAAAATATGTAAACTTTTTGCATTACTGTTTCTTATGATAAATAAATTTTCAGTAACGTAAAGATAAATAAATTCAAAATACGTGGTAATAGAAAAGGCAGTGAAAGCTTTGCCAATTTCAATTTTGTTGCAAAAATAGTCCCATTAGTTGAAGGACTCTCGAATTTATATTGTATTAAACTTTTAACCTGTTATGTGAGGCTGCAGTGTCAAAAACGAAGTTTAACACTATAACTTAGCCTCGGCATAGTCCAATAGAGATAAAAATGAATTGTAAATCAAGAGGTCTTAAGTTTAAAATGCTGTAATTTTTTTAAGGTCAAACCATAAAAAATTTATTTTTCACAAATTCTTTTATTTTTGCATGGATGATCTGTGTTTGACCAGACAAAAATAAAATTTGATGATATTATTAACACGATTGAGCAATAGTGTTAATATAAAGTGTATTGAATAGTTGGATTCAGTTCAGTCTAAGCTCCAAAGCTCTAGGCAATAGGATTTAGAAATAAGTAAGTGATTACGCAAACTGTTTATTGTGGTTTATCAGTCCGGGAGTTCGGCTAATCCACTATTAAGAAATTTCTTGCTCCTGAATATATTGATTACTGAGAGAAGTGCACAGAGAATATTTTGTAAAGGTACAATGACACTTTTTTTAACTTTCGAAGGTTTTACCTCATATTTATAACTATTCATCGGTCTTGCTTGATTTAAGGCGAGATTATCGCTTCTCCCTTATAACGGTCGCTCTTATTGCGCAGCGAAGCTTGTGCTTGTTGGGTGATTGATGCCACAAAAAGGGGAGACTTGGTGGGGTCCAACTGTTCTATACACAACTTTCCTCGAGACGTGGGCATGGAGAGTTGAGGTCTGAGGTCAAGATTTATAAATAATATGAAAAAGCTAAGCTTTTGACCTAAGTAGTATGACCTGAGATACCGAGCTCATTATTAAGTATTTTGTAGGACTATCAAAATTAAATATGTACAAATTAACCCGAACACCCTTAAATACAATAAAATAAAAAAGAAGTTTGACAAGTAAGCCTACTTAACTAGATGTGTTCTACTTTCTTTTTCTAGTTGTTCAGTACCTGCCCACTATCAATAATGTTCGAAATAATACTTACAACGATTTGTCAAAAAGTGGGTAAGGCTAAATCAAATTGCAGGGTAGAGTCAAAGACAAGGGTCCACTGTACAATGCATATCCCAAAAATGTATTGTAATACATTGATTATTATTATATGTTTCCCCACTTTGAATGTATACAACATAGGGAAAGAGTTACAATGAAAGACACCCACATGTATATATTTTGATGTGAACCAATGTATTAACATTATAGTATATTTTCCATATTATGAATAATAATATTTTAACAAAATCATTTATTAATGGGATGGTGAGTAGAGGAAAAAGGATAACAAGAGTATTAAAAGAAATTGGATAAATTTCATAAATACCCTTTAAACTATGACTTTTGTTTTAAAATGACCTATAAAATTTTCATCTGCTCCAATATATCTCTGTTGCACTGTGAAATTGATCTCAATTGTCACATTCTATTAATTTTAGATGTTAAATATTCAATTAACGGAAGGTGCGTGCTAATAGAATTTGTGCAATGTAATGTCTAAAATTAACTAAATGGTGTTAATTGAAATCAATTACATAGTTCAAAGGGTAAATTGAAAAAAAAAATTAAGGGCCATTTTAAAAATAGATGTCATAGTTTAAGGAGTATTTATGAAAAAAATTTGACATAAAAAACAAAAAAGAGATAGGGAATAACACATTGCCTATCTTTTTTTGTTTAATAGTCAGCAAAAATTCAGACGAACTTGCGTGCACATCAACTAATCTCCTCCCTCATCCAGTCAAAGATAAACTATTAATCCAAAACTAAGACATTCACGAGATCATAAATCTCTCAATGATGAATTTAGAGGGATCATTACCTCTTCAAGAATTTAAAGAATTACTTTTAGGATATTATTATTAGTGACTTTTATTTTCAAATTATACAAATCCGTTGTTTAATGTCTTCAAAAATTTAATTACGATTTTTACATACATCTATCTTGTCTTTTAAATACAAGACTAAAAACCTCAAAATTTGAAAGGGTGGCTTAAAAAGATATTAAAAAAAAATTATGAGGGTGTTTTAATCTAAACAATAATTAATGGGTAAGGGCGGAGCCAGGATTTTTGTTTATCCCGAGTTAAGCTAAGCATTCATACGACTAACAAAATACAAATATAAACTCATAAACACTTTCTAATGAAATTGGACTTTTCAACCATTCCTAGAACAAAAGACATATATTATTAAATATGTATCAATTGCTTTCGTTATTTTTCTTTCAATGTATATAACTAATGAATCAGTCGAATACTCATCTTCCATCTTGTTCCGAATAGTACTGTTGACATGTTTCATGGCTGAAAATTCTATTTCTGAAGTTGCCGTAGAAACGGAAAGAGTTAAAATAAGACGAATCAACCTATAAATCAAATTGTATGACTCTGCTTTATTTGTTTCCACTAAACCATTACATAATTCTGAAATTATAGACATACTTTGAAATCTCTCATGGCGAACCACATCAAATCAATAATGATCCAGTTGATATTTCAAATGATACATGTCTTGTCTATCAAAATCAGTAGCATAAAATTTCTCAGCAAGTAAACAAATACGATCATGATTGAAAGATTTAAAGTTGTCCCGAGGATCTAAAACAGAGTTTAGCATAAACAATTCCATTGTCTATTCATTGAATCTACTATGTAACTCTTCTAACTAATGATCAATCGTAGCATTAAATATGTCCATGTGATATTGCTGATCAATTGTAATGTTATCATTTTGTTGACATGAACATTTTGCCCATTTGTACTGAGTGCTCATATAAGGTATATCAACATCAAATTTCATGCAAATTGATTTCACATGGTCAGGGAGATAATCAAAACCTTCTGCTCGCAAGGTTTGAAGCAATGATTTTGTCGATGAGACTAAATTCATTGCATTCAAAATATCAAATGTTTTTATGCTGCAATGCCCAACAAAAAGTATATCCGTAATCCCTATAATTTTGTGCATAAGATGCAATATAAATATGAAATCGAAGGACTTAATTGTCATTAAAGAACCACCAACTTTTCCACGAATTATATTTGAAGATCTTTCATTAATCATACTTTTAAACACACTAATAATAGCATCATGTATATCTATCAGACCGCAAATGGATTAAAAATGTGAATATGTGGGTTAAATATCTATTAGACTGCTAACCCATTTTTTTGTTTTAAATGGGTTAAACTTTTTAATTTTTTTGGATAAATAATGTGAGCGTAATATAAATGAGGGACACACATAATATATTATATAAATATATAATAAATATACCCTACTAATAATTTTTTTTTTTTTAGGGGGGCACCTGTCCACCTTGCCCCAGCTGTCCCTCCGCCACTACCTAATCTCTTATCTGTTCCGATCAAAATATGAATAGAAAATTCTGAAAAACTCTTTATTTCCATGATTATTGGAGTTAAATCCTAAGGGTTTTAAAAAATTGGGGTAATAATTAATAATTTAGTGGACCGATACTAATAAACTTGTATGAAAATAATAATATATATATATATTTTTTTACTAGGGGCTTCGGCCACCATAACTCATTAATGGCTCCATCCTTGTTAATTGGGATATAATCCATATGAATAAGGCAAGGACCCCAGCATAATAGTCATTTTGACCACCATAAATTATACTTAATTACGTAAAGAGCTAATTAAGAATTAGATAAAGTTTGGTGCTTGCATGAGCAGCTTCGTCATTCCTTTGTTTTGCGTGTCTTCTTCTTGCCTTTTTTCTTCTTCGCCACATATTCTCTCACTGCCCTGAAAACTGGAGAGACAGAGACTAGTCCACTAATGGCGAAGACCACTGGTTTTCTTTATATGGCGTCTATACATATGTTGGTTCTGTATCTATTTATGATCTCACTGACTGTCTCAGCTCGGGTGTTGCCACTACACCCTGGATTGACAGACCAAGGAAAACCCATTTCGGATATTTTTGATACTTCCAAGTATGGTATACTTCAAATCAACAATGGCTTGGCTCAAACTCCTCAGATGGGGTATAATTTACTCTTTTCAACTCTTTTTTCTTTCTTGTTACCGCACCTTCTTGTTAGTTTTCTGTAGTTTTTTCCTTCTCAGTTGGTTTTTTCCTTTCTCCTGACTCGTTACAAGAAAGTCAAAGCCTGTTTATGACTTTTTTGATATGAAGATTCAATTTGACTTATGTGTGTGATCCAAATTTAGGAGCTGGGTTTTGCACATGCATTTGAATTTTTCATTGTTCGTGATTGTTTTGTCCATGTTGACTTATTTTTCTATAGGATTATGCAGAAACATTGGTATTCTATACTTATCCAACCAGTTTGAGTATTTAACCTATGTGTGTATGTGAACTGGAATTAGGAGTTTGTTTTGTATGTGCATTTTAGTTTTTGAATTTCTTTGATACAAAGTATTGCCTCATCAATTGAAGGATTTAACTCCATAGATGTATTTGGTGACCAAGATTACGAGGTGGGTTTTGCATACAGAGTCTTTGGTTTCTGAGATTAAATTGATTACATGTATATATGAGCTCATATTAGGAGTTAGATTTTGCATAAGCATTTGAGTTTTTGCTATTAAGTAGCTATTTTTTTTTTCCATTCGAGTTATGCTTGGTGCCATGAAAATGAAAAATCAAAGTCATATTTTCATGCGGGGCTATTGAAGGATTGGATAAATGTTTGTTTGAATCAAGAGAACCGAGTTTGCTTTTGCTTGTGCATTTGAGCCATCAGTTTTCTTTGGTTGGTTTTCCATTTTGATTTGTGTTGAAGTATATAAATACTTAAGTTACACATTCTCTAACAGCTTAAGGTTTTGGAGTAGATGGTTGTATAAGATGATATCAGAGCAGGAATCCTGTATTCGAATTTCGTTGCCACTCTAATTAAAGATTTTTACGTGCTAGGTCCAAAATATATCCCGCACGTGAGGAGACGTCATGAAGTATATAAATACTTAAGTTACACTCCATCCATCAGATTAAGTTTTTAGAGTAGATGGTTGTTTAACAACTTATGTTTTGTTTATGGATACAAAGATAGATAGATGAATTCAGAATTCTTCTTTTATACCTCTCAATTTGAAATTTGCCCAAGGGGGCAAAATGTACTAATACAAAGAAAATTGTATGTTCAGATGTGAAAAAATATATTAAGATTCAAGACTAAATTAATTTATGAAATGACAAAACTAGTTTTCATTTAGGCTAAACTAAACCTCAATAAAAAATAGGACTAAATATACAATTGTTCAAAATTTTTTTTTTTTTTTTTTGGGGGGGGGTTGTTGTCAAAGGTTATAAATTGAACAAAATTATAGTAAAAAATATGACAAAATGAAGAAGATCCACCTCTAGTCCTAACGTGGCTTTGCCATTGATTCGCATGTGTACAAATATATGCTTTTGGAATTTAGTTTACAATTTATCGTTCTGGGTTGAATTCCAGATATTTTGTTTCTATTTTAACAAATATGATTGATTTGTTCTGATTTATGTGTGGGACAGATGGAATAGTTGGAATTTCTTTGCTTGTAATATCAACGAAACAGTTATCAAGGAAACAGGTATTTTTCTCATTTTTGGTTAGACTACATGAATTTTGGTTGTTTTTTTGATTAAAGAGAGAGTGTTTGATACTGGGAGAACTAGTAGTTGCAAACTTGCACGGCCATCGTGGTCAGCACAGGGAAAGTGAACATAGTGACTTTTTCTCTCTCGTGGTAAGTAAGGAGCATCTGTTGTCCAAAGTAGTTAGGAATAAAATGGAAATAAATAGTTCCCTGTTTGAAGCAATCTTGGAAGTTTTGAAGTGCTTACGAAAGGAAATGGTGCATAACCATTGCTGGGGCTGTTTTGATGTTTACATGTGCGTAACACAATCATCTGAAGCAACTAATTGGATATCGCCACTTGAAAGAGTCTAGAAGAAACAAAAACAGCTCACAAGTACATCTACACTTAGAAAAATCCTATGTGAATGAGGAATTTTTTCCTTTCGTTGTATGTAATACCAAGAATTCTCACAACTTATTAGGCCTTATAAATGTGCGTTTGAACCAGTTCATTTCTTGTGTCAATTTATTAATGTGCCTCTCTACAAAATTTATGCCTGCAACAGCAGAGGGGTCGATGGTGCCATAAAAGTTAATTAACTTGAAAGCATGTATAAATATCTACGCTCACGCGAGAATTCCATTCACATTATCCTGGATTCTAAACTCAAGGGAGATGCTACTACTTTGTTTTTTTTTTTTGTGGGGTAGGTTGGGGGGCGATAGACAAGTTAATAAAACTCTTTTGTTGTTCTCAGATCTGATAATTATGTCGCACAGTTTTCTGATTCCTCTCCTCAGTGCATTTCTCAGAATAACTAACATATGTTGTTGTCTTTGACAGCTGATGCGCTAATCTCAACTGGTTTGGCTGACTTAGGTTATATATACGTTAACATAGGTAGAGTTCTTACATGCTTTAACTGTTTAGTTTCGATCTACTTATCTGTTTTGAACGTGCTCATTTTCATCTAATGCAGATGATTGCTGGTCTGGTCTGAAGCGAAATTCAGAGGTCCATTTCTATATCCCTCTAACTTCAATTACTTTGGTTATTTCACATAATTCTTATTTTTTGCTGACAATGGTACATATTAGGTGTCTACAGAGAACAAAAGTCTTTCTGTTTTCATAAAGTACTATTTGTTGGTATCCCTCTTCTATTTTAGGAGCATTGATAAAGAAGAATATGCAAGTCATCAGAGTGATTGCAGTGACATACAATTGCAATCATACATTAAAGCAGTTTCAATATAAAGAAGTTGTTTACAAATTAAAGCATGGAAACTGTAAACAGAATAAGGTGCTCGTATGTTTTTGTGATCATAGCTTGGTTGATGGTGCAGGGTCAGTTAGTTCCACATCAAAAAACTTTTCCATCAGGAATCAAAGCTCTTGCTGATTATGTGCATGGAAAGGGCCTCAAGCTCGGTATCTACTCTGATGCTGGGTAGGGTGAATTTCCAAATACTGATCAGAATATTAGAAGTTATGTGACAATCAAATGTCTATTTTGTTATCACCATGTGCGCCATAGTGCTTCTATATCTCTGTTCTCTCTCCACTTACTCGATCAATTGAACCTTTTAGGCTTTTCACATGCCAAGTTCGGCCTGGGTCACTGCACCATGAATACGATGATGCACAGCTCTTTGCATCTTGGGCAAGTTTGTTTTTCTTTTCTTTTTTTCCCCTATAAATTTTGGAATCTCATTAGATAGGAGGTTAGTGATGAGGGTATTTATTTATTTGGATTTTCATTTATGGTTTCATTTTATTTGAAGTTCAACTCTATACTAGTGACCCGTAGCAAAATATACAAAGTCTAATAAGAATATATGTACAATACAACTCTTAAAACACTAATGTAACGGTTGTGACCTTTTACATAGTGTGACATTGAAGGATTCGTGATGGCATGGAAAACATAACAGTTCAATGTCACGCAAATGAGATCTAGTGTTACCATTTTCTTTTATGAGATCTTTTCTGTAACCACTATAGATAATACCTTGTGCTGTGACTTGATATTATTCGTGTGGTGCATTCTCTAGGGAGTGGATTATTTGAAGTATGATAACTGTTTCAATCTGGGCATCAAACCACAGGAGAGGTACTACCCTAATTTAGTGGTGTAGAAATTTTAACGTCATAAGTGTGGAGAACTAATATAAATTTGGTCTGATAATTTCCAGATATCCACCAATGCAAGATGCTCTAAATGCAACTGGCCGCACCATTTTCTATTCAATCTGTGAATGGTGATTTCCATTTCCTAAATCCATCATCTAGATATCCAAGTTCTTAACCTGCACCTTTTTTTTTTGAACGGTCTCAATCTGCACCTTAGTGGCACTCTTTGGCCTTTTCTCTTTTGAATTGGCAGGGGTGTTGATGAACCGGCCCTGTGGGCAGACAAGGTTGGAAATAGTTGGCGAACAACAGAAGACATCGAGGATTCATGGGGAAGGTTCTAAATTTCTTGACTCTTTCTCTTATATAGTGCATGTAATACAAAAAATCCATTCAGTTTCAAGTGTCAGAGATCTGACACACCCACAATATGAGTTTTTAGTCTTCTTTGAAATATTTTCCTGTTTTTCAAGAAGTTATTGGAAACAAGAAGTATTTTTTTTCTCGTTCAACACTATGAAAGAGTGGTAATCTGAAGTTGAGGGTTGTATTGTCTGATCTTTTTATTTTCAACAAAATAGTTTGGGGTGAGAATTCATGCTATAAAGCTGTCATCTTCAGTGATGAACAATGAAGGCATTTTGGTAATGTGCTTCCCCACTTGCCATGTCTTACCCTGATAACAAGTGTCTAGATTCAAAGCAAGCCAATCCAGGGTTGAGATTGTTCGAGTCTAAAATCAAAACAAATTTTAAGATAAAAAAAGATGGTATGAATGGTATTTGACCCCTTTTCATGGTTCAAGTGTTTTTTCCTTACTCTTGCAATACAATATCACTTGCATTCATTTGAGAATTTTTACCCTCTTAAAGAGTGTAAGATGACTAATGTTGCTCGTGCTTGTGATCATATCCTTCAGTCTAAAATGTCTCAACAAAATTTTTAAGATATGTACTTGGTCATGTACATTTAGTACTAGATCCACCCGCTAAATTTTCATTGATTGAGCTTTTGTTTTTTTTCTTTGTTTAGCATGACCACCATTGCTGATCTGAATGACAAATGGGCAGCCTATGCGGGACCTGGTGGATGGAATGGTAGGAATCTTATCTCTGTAATGACACTCAGTGAAGGTGGCCCCACCTGTCAATGGCATTCTGAATTTTCATTCCTCATATCCACCTTTCTGGCAGATCCAGATATGTTAGAAGTTGGCAATGGGGGCATGACTTACCAGGAATACAGAGCACATTTTAGCATTTGGGCGTTGATGAAGGTGATTTCTTTCTACCTCTGGATTTTTATTATTTTCTGTTCTAATTTCTCTCCTGCTCCAGCTCCTGAGGGTCATTGTAGTTGAATTAGCTCATCATTTAACATTATAATGATGGTTGCAATTCTTCTTTTGGCATTTTCAAGCTTATATAGAAATTATTCTAATCATGCCAATTTTCATTTACATTGTTCTATACGTCATTTTTTGCAAACTTTTTATCCTTTATGTTTATTGCACCGTGGTATCATATTCAGATTTCAGGATGTTCCTGATCCCAATCCTTGTGTCCTGCTTGAAACTGGGAATGCTAGTATCTTTCAGATGTCATGGGCTGCCTTTAAGCAATCAATATAAAGGAACATCAATCTGATGGATAGAACAAAATTCCGCTCTCTCCTCTAATCTTCAGAGTTCCTTTACCTTGTGACAAACTTTGATTCCTTTTAGTGCTGACAAACTTGGATACGCAGGCTCCGCTTTTGATTGGTTGTGATATAAGAAACATGACTGCAGAAACACTTGAAATTATAAGCAATAAGGAGGTCATTGCGGTTAACCAAGGTAAAAAGCTTTATTTTGTGCTTATCTGTATGCCTGTATATATGTGCATGCCCTTTTTTGTGTGTTCCAGAGGGAGAAGAAAAGAGAAGTGGTTTAAGCAGTTTATAGCTCCATTTTCTGGCATCGAACCATTTATTTTAATGTGCTCGTTCTGGGGACCTCGTGTCTTTTTTTTGGGGTAAATTTTCTTTCCCTCTTATCGTTTCGAGAAAATCAAGCACAAATCTTGTTATCTTTGCAGACCCACTTGGAATTCAGGGAAGGAAAGTTTATATTTCTGCAGCAGATGATTGCCTTCAGGTATTACCCTCTTTTGCCCATCTATATCATCTTTGTGATAATTACAACAGAAAGTCTAATCACATCTTTGATGACACTTAATCTACTGCAGCTTGTCCTCACTGATCTCTAAAATTTGAACCTATGATGCAAAACGTTGACTCGTCATGAAACCATTCTTTTACAGTGGTTTATATGCAATAACTATGCTGTAGTGTGAAAAAGTCATGTCTTTAGAGAATGCATCAAATCTTCACACTACAAGCTTCCTCTTTTTACCGACAATTTGTTTTAGTTTCACACATCTTCTCTTCCATTAGTTACTGGACTAATTATAGAACTCTAAAGAATGTGGAAGATTTCTTCTTAAGATAGTGAAGAAAACAAAGAGACAAAGAAAATGGCATGAAGTAAGACTTAGGGGAGCTGCTTAAGAAGCCATAAAGGCCCTAATATGAGACTTAAAATTAGTTGCACTTTTAGCTGGAGAAGGGGCGTCAATCTGTGAATCCTTCATGAAATAAATAATTTCTTCCCAAGCAATATCCATGTTTTTCTTTTTGGGTATTTGTTCTTCTGTGAAAGACAAGCAAAAAAAAAAAAAAACTATGGATAATGATTTTGTATTCAGGTTTGGGCTGGTCCTTTATCTGGACAACGTTTGGCCGTTGCTCTCTGGAATCGGTGTTCAAAAGTTGCAACTATTACAGTTGGATGGGGTTCTCTTGGGCTCGAATCTTCTACCAGTGTCTCTATAAGAGACTTATGGAAGGTGAGAAATTGGCCTGCATTGGTGTGTGAGACTTGTTTGATATCCTCAGAAAAATACTCTAGCAAAACATTGAGGCGTTAATTTCACAATATAAACTTCTGAACTATCATTTGCGTATCAGGTGCCCTCCTCCTCCATCTTAAGAGTTTCCCTGGTCTTGTTCTGTTTTGGTATCAAATTTGAGTATGGGTAGATGAGCTTAATGATAGCTCTTTAGAGATATCAACTTTTAACTTTGTTTTCTCGTCCTTTTTTTTTTCTGTTCCTTGTGGCTGCATTCACTTGTCAGGTTTAAGTTGGCAATCACCACGATAAATTGACTAGGTGTTGGTGCAATCCTGTTTCTGTTTAAGCATTCAGATACAACTGTAATTACTCAAAACCAGATAACATTGGCAGTTCTGCATATTTTCGGTTTTTTTAAATATTTCATTAATTATTTTTGGTTTGGACTTCTCAATATATATTTGTTTGTTCTTATGGTTGCAGCACGAAGATATTTCATCAAATACGGTGGACTCCTATAGCTCCCAAGTTGATGCCCACGACTGCGAAATGTACATTTTCACTCCTCAGACAGGGTCTCTCTCAGAAATATAATACTATTATTAAGGTTCTTCTCATGGCTCGGTGGATTTTCAGGCTGGCTGTGAAGCTTGGACATACAAATCTGTACACATACTCTTCCACTTTGTGATTGCACAGAATACTTGGATACAAATGTATAAGGAAAGATTGAGAACCCTTTTCGGTATGTGTTGTGAACGCTTTCACTTTTAGCATCTCATCTTCTCTAGAGAAGCAAAACTTGAATGGTAGAACATATGGTCTTTATTTTTTCATTACTTCCATGGTTGTGCCTCATGGCATGTCAACATCCATACTATTGAAATGGTTCGTCAGTAGAAATGTTCCCATAGGTGTCCCCTTTTCCAGAGCAAGTCGACCTATTCTATTTCCAGATATATTTGGGAGAAGCTCATCTGAAACTAGTAGTTTTGACACGATTCAGGCGAAAATGACTGAAGCACAATCAACCAGGAACATCTCCTGGACTTACAGTACCTTCTTCCAATGGTACTATAATATCTATTCCAATCTCTTCATTCCCTCTTTTGGTCTACCTATATTCCAAGGAAATTCATATGCTCTATGGACAGAGAAAAAAGTGGAGTTACGGTCAAAGCAAGCTGCCCTATTCTATTACCATACATAATTGGGAGAAGCTCATCCGAAACTAGTAGTTTTGATGTGATTCAGACGTTTCCTCGAATGACTGAAGCACAATCGAACAGTAACATCTCATGGACTAATTAGTACTGTGTGTGCGCGCGCGCGCGTCTTTCTGTGAATCGAGCTACTACCAACAATATTTTCTTCCCTTCTTTATGGTGAAATATGGCTTATGACATGTAGGATTATGGATCTGGAAAACTATACTTCGATACTTGATCAGACATGCCTGAGCAAATCTATATTCACGACGATCTAAACTATCAACAAATTCTTTGTTAGGCTGCATATTCATTGGGAACCAGTGATCTCCTTCAATACAGAGTAACATCATCCTTGAAAGTTTCATGCACTTCACATTTGTGTAATTCTATAAAACAGGAGGTGGACTGGAAGAGGTCAAACTGGAGTGTGAAGAGGCCTTACCAGAGAAGAAACCATGGCAGCTTTCAGCTTATTAAAAGCTTAAACATTCTCCCCATAATATCATACTAGATTTGATCCTCTACAAATGTTTAGCTAAAAATGTGTGTGTGTAAGAGAGAGAGAGAGAGCGAGATTCTACCGCGTCATACACTAAACAGGCATGATCAACAATTCAACATGATTCTGGTCATTAAACAAACAACCCGATGTTTATCATCTTTATTAGTATTAGTTCATGTACAAACCATCATTTGCATCTATGATCACCTCCAAATTAGTAAGGGTCAATGGAGGTCTAAAGTTATGATTTGGAAAAGAAATGATAATATTATTGAAATCTAGAAGGGGAAGGGGTGTTGCTCTGCAATCAAAGTTAGTGACTGGACAAGAGAGTGAGCTTATATGTCAGCAGCATCTTCATACCATCATTCGACTATAGAGCTTCTGGCTTAAGGGGGGGGAAGTCCTTGTCATCTTCTAGCTGGTATGAGTGAACAAGAGCCCTGAAGCGATGAATCAGAAGACATTTTAACATTATCTCAACTATACAAGAACCAAAAAAAAAAAAAAATACTATTTGAGAAATTCCTTACGTTTCTTTATCAGGCTCTAATAAATTTGATGGCTCCTGAGCTGCAATAGTTAAGACGTTGAGCATAGAATCAACAGTGGCTGAATCGTCGTAATCTGCATGCTTCCCTTCCACTGGTGAAGGCAGCCCAAAAGTCCTAAACTCAATACTCTTTGAGCAAGGTGACGATTTTGAGGCCACCGGGGACTCTGTAGTGGTATGAACGGACTGATGATTTGCTGATGCGATAACCTTCTTACAGCTTGGAAGAAGAGGGAAATCTTCTAGTGACAGATCAAAACAGCTGCTGCTTGCGTCCTTTTCTGGTTCTGAGGAAACATCAACCTCCTCAATGTTAAGAGAAGATTTCAGCAAAAAGCCTTGGTTTTGGGGTTGATAACTCTCACTGCTCTCGCAAGAACGATGTGCCTGCAATTTCAAGAATAGGCATACTTAAGGATCACAACGCCAGTCTCTCTCTCTCCGGAAAGGTTCAATCTCATTGTTTACCAAATGACAAGCAGGATAAATTCACAAAAATATCAAATTTAAGAGATATTCCTACATGAAAAGAGAGTGTGCCAGTTCCTTGTGTCTGTTCTTCAACACTTGTACTAAGTATGTATTTTCCAAGTGCTGGAGCCTTTGCCTTTTCTTCTATATCCATTGCAGGGACACAAGTACCCGTTCCTCCCAATTTAAAATTTCCTACAATGCCAATATCAGAGATGTCACAGACTGTTCCTTGAGACCTCAACTCTTTCTCAATACCTATATCAGGTCCTGATGTCCCTATATCTTGCAACTTTAACTTCTCTTCAAGACCCATATCATGGACACACGTACTTTCTCCTTCAAAAACCATATGAGGGCCCAATGTACCTTTGCTCTGTGGCTTCAACTTCTTTTCAATACCTTTGTCGGGGATATATGTGCCAGTTCCTGTTGAATTCGACTCCTCTTCAACGCTCGCTCTATTTGCTGTTTTGTGAACAACCAAAGTATTAAATAGTTGGGTAGCATTTGAATGGCAAAGTGGTCTTGGGACAAAATCATTTGTATTGCTCAGAGCAGAAATATTCCAGCTGGACTGCATATGTGCACTCCTGTTCTGAACCAGAGAAGGTGATGTTGGCAGGCAGGGCGGGAAAGGNCAAAAAAAAAAAAAAATACTATTTGAGAAATTCCTTACGTTTCTTTATCAGGCTCTAATAAATTTGATGGCTCCTGAGCTGCAATAGTTAAGACGTTGAGCATAGAATCAACAGTGGCTGAATCGTCGTAATCTGCATGCTTCCCTTCCACTGGTGAAGGCAGCCCAAAAGTCCTAAACTCAATACTCTTTGAGCAAGGTGACGATTTTGAGGCCACCGGGGACTCTGTAGTGGTATGAACGGACTGATGATTTGCTGATGCGATAACCTTCTTACAGCTTGGAAGAAGAGGGAAATCTTCTAGTGACAGATCAAAACAGCTGCTGCTTGCGTCCTTTTCTGGTTCTGAGGAAACATCAACCTCCTCAATGTTAAGAGAAGATTTCAGCAAAAAGCCTTGGTTTTGGGGTTGATAACTCTCACTGCTCTCGCAAGAACGATGTGCCTGCAATTTCAAGAATAGGCATACTTAAGGATCACAACGCCAGTCTCTCTCTCTCCGGAAAGGTTCAATCTCATTGTTTACCAAATGACAAGCAGGATAAATTCACAAAAATATCAAATTTAAGAGATATTCCTACATGAAAAGAGAGTGTGCCAGTTCCTTGTGTCTGTTCTTCAACACTTGTACTAAGTATGTATTTTCCAAGTGCTGGAGCCTTTGCCTTTTCTTCTATATCCATTGCAGGGACACAAGTACCCGTTCCTCCCAATTTAAAATTTCCTACAATGCCAATATCAGAGATGTCACAGACTGTTCCTTGAGACCTCAACTCTTTCTCAATACCTATATCAGGTCCTGATGTCCCTATATCTTGCAACTTTAACTTCTCTTCAAGACCCATATCATGGACACACGTACTTTCTCCTTCAAAAACCATATGAGGGCCCAATGTACCTTTGCTCTGTGGCTTCAACTTCTTTTCAATACCTTTGTCGGGGATATATGTGCCAGTTCCTGTTGAATTCGACTCCTCTTCAACGCTCGCTCTATTTGCTGTTTTGTGAACAACCAAAGTATTAAATAGTTGGGTAGCATTTGAATGGCAAAGTGGTCTTGGGACAAAATCATTTGTATTGCTCAGAGCAGAAATATTCCAGCTGGACTGCATATGTGCACTCCTGTTCTGAACCAGAGAAGGTGATGTTGGCAGGCAGGGCGGGAAAGGAATGGGTAAGCTATACTTGTGAAATCGTTGGCCATAATTCAGGCCACTAAACTGATTGTCATAGTCTCCACTGAGATTAGAGATTAGAAATTTTCCAGTACCAAACAATGAGACAGGGACTTCTACACCAAGCCTTTGCCCCCTCCCATTCCTGTTCAATGTGTTGATGAAAAACTTTTTTAGTCCCTCAACCATGCTTTCTCCCGGACGCATGAGGATCTCTCTGAGCTGTTGAGCTCCATAGGAAAAAGCAAATCTTATACGAAAGGAACTGCCTGTTGGAAACAGGTGGATCACCATTAGCAAACCAACAAAACGAATTTGTAAGGATTTAACAGAGGACCAATAATGAAGGGTTTTTGCATTCAACCTCTTACAGGTGCAGTTTCTCTTATATGTGGATCAACAATCCAGTTTAATAACTTCTTCCGGTCTTATCCTCATTTAATACTGTACCCCTTTTGCCAATTAATGCATGTCAAAATTCTTATTTCAGAAAGCGTGAAAATTACTTTGTGAATTTTGTAGCATCATAACTCACCAACTTCATAAACTCCAGAGGAATTTCCAAAATGGCAGATAAAAGTTTTACAAATAATCCCCATAGTGAGGATCCTCTATGGAGAACAAAGGACAATTTTTAATCCTCATCAGAATTCAGATATCCTCTCAAAGAACAACTAACAAGATTTTTCAATGTCTGTTAGTTACGTGGATGATCTTCCAGCAGATGAAATATTAGATGATTTCTATTCTTTCTTTAAGCTAATCAAAGAAAGACCCTGGGAAGAGAAGAAGAATAGGTTTGCAATTTGCCAGGTTCTTCAAAACAATTTCTGGACAATACTGTCAGTTCATAAGCCTCTTGTTTCTAATAATGACCACATGCTACTTTCATGGGAGAAACTAGGCAAAATACCTTTCCCAATGCTACGACCCAGGTTATTGTTGTCTTTCAGAGGATCCACGATGTTAAGATGTTTAAGCACAAATCCTACTGGCCCTTTAGTCTCGAATGCTTGGATTGGAACTGAGAAATAGTCAATGTAGTTTTTTATGAACTCCTTACTGAGCAATAAATCACTTCCACTGTTTTCTGGTGTCTCTACTGCAAAAGCAACAAAACAAAGGCGTTGAGTAAGGCGGTGAGTAAGGGGGAACTGCTGTCATCAACAAGGGAGCCACAGAGATGAAGCACAACTTGGCTTATTCCCCTACACTTCTTGTATTTCTTTCTTTTTGACCATTTATTCCTCTACATAAAGGCCCAGCTATTTTGCGGGCAAAGCTCTGCAATCTCACCATCACAATTAGAAGAATAATTTTTGTTGAACATCATACACAAACAAAAATCATACTTATTCTCTTCAGAACATAGCAAACAAATTTCATAACTTAACACACTCTTATCCATGTGCCTAGTAAGATGGCAATATTTTTGTACTTGAATCTAGAGTCTGCAAGGGGATAAATGTGATGGCTTGGTATGTGTATTCTGCATAATGAACCAATTAGACGAAAAGATCATGGCCTTCGTGATACGATACTACTCACCCACAACTTCTGGAAGCGATTTTAAGACAACTGGACCATTTAAACTAATACCATACTTGTCCCAGTCGAATGTGCTATAGTAGTCCAAAAATTTGTACAGGACCTGCATATGTAGCATCACATTTAGCAAATTACTCATTTATGCTGCCTGAGATGTAATAATGGAAAAACTGGCCAATAGTACTCACCGCTAAAGGACCACGTAAACAAGAATGAAAGAGATTAATGATATACAAGACCAAAATTTCCAATGCATATGTTGAAATCAACCCAAAATATGCACCCAAAATCCGGCTCTCGTAAAAGCACCAGGCCTTGATCAGAATAATACTACGTTTGAATAGATGGTTCTTCCCAATAAGCTGGTCAACCTATGAGATAGACATCAGAGAGATGTCAAATCAACAAAATTTATGNAAATGGCAGATAAAAGTTTTACAAATAATCCCCATAGTGAGGATCCTCTATGGAGAACAAAGGACAATTTTTAATCCTCATCAGAATTCAGATATCCTCTCAAAGAACAACTAACAAGATTTTTCAATGTCTGTTAGTTACGTGGATGATCTTCCAGCAGATGAAATATTAGATGATTTCTATTCTTTCTTTAAGCTAATCAAAGAAAGACCCTGGGAAGAGAAGAAGAATAGGTTTGCAATTTGCCAGGTTCTTCAAAACAATTTCTGGACAATACTGTCAGTTCATAAGCCTCTTGTTTCTAATAATGACCACATGCTACTTTCATGGGAGAAACTAGGCAAAATACCTTTCCCAATGCTACGACCCAGGTTATTGTTGTCTTTCAGAGGATCCACGATGTTAAGATGTTTAAGCACAAATCCTACTGGCCCTTTAGTCTCGAATGCTTGGATTGGAACTGAGAAATAGTCAATGTAGTTTTTTATGAACTCCTTACTGAGCAATAAATCACTTCCACTGTTTTCTGGTGTCTCTACTGCAAAAGCAACAAAACAAAGGCGTTGAGTAAGGCGGTGAGTAAGGGGGAACTGCTGTCATCAACAAGGGAGCCACAGAGATGAAGCACAACTTGGCTTATTCCCCTACACTTCTTGTATTTCTTTCTTTTTGACCATTTATTCCTCTACATAAAGGCCCAGCTATTTTGCGGGCAAAGCTCTGCAATCTCACCATCACAATTAGAAGAATAATTTTTGTTGAACATCATACACAAACAAAAATCATACTTATTCTCTTCAGAACATAGCAAACAAATTTCATAACTTAACACACTCTTATCCATGTGCCTAGTAAGATGGCAATATTTTTGTACTTGAATCTAGAGTCTGCAAGGGGATAAATGTGATGGCTTGGTATGTGTATTCTGCATAATGAACCAATTAGACGAAAAGATCATGGCCTTCGTGATACGATACTACTCACCCACAACTTCTGGAAGCGATTTTAAGACAACTGGACCATTTAAACTAATACCATACTTGTCCCAGTCGAATGTGCTATAGTAGTCCAAAAATTTGTACAGGACCTGCATATGTAGCATCACATTTAGCAAATTACTCATTTATGCTGCCTGAGATGTAATAATGGAAAAACTGGCCAATAGTACTCACCGCTAAAGGACCACGTAAACAAGAATGAAAGAGATTAATGATATACAAGACCAAAATTTCCAATGCATATGTTGAAATCAACCCAAAATATGCACCCAAAATCCGGCTCTCGTAAAAGCACCAGGCCTTGATCAGAATAATACTACGTTTGAATAGATGGTTCTTCCCAATAAGCTGGTCAACCTATGAGATAGACATCAGAGAGATGTCAAATCAACAAAATTTATGAAAGTTTGCTTGAAATACAGCATAATACATCACATGAGAGAGAGAGAGAGAGAGAGAACTACGAGGAAACCAAGTTTATTATTCAGGAAAATTAATCAAACTAGAGAAGACAGAATAAACAAAAAAAGTTAAATTGCAACAGATGAGCTGAAATTAGTAAGAAATATAAGCATATGTAATACTAAAAACAAAAAAACCAAGAACGTAAGGGAAAAGCTGCATATCCAGGGTTTTAAAGAAATATTACCATCTTGAAATAGAAAATATATTGTAGTTATAAATTTCGACAGATAGCTTCCTTATCCTTATTTTCTTTATGTTTTTTTATCCTGTGTGCTTAACTAACTCATATCATCAGGGTAATATTTAAGTCAAACCTGCTCCAGAAAGCACAAAGAACAGAGTCCGGCCATCTGATTGAATGAGATGTCTATCGCAATATTCTGCACGGTACACTTGACAATCTTGACCTGCCATTGAAAAAAGGACATCACCACCAAAAAGCCAGATATGCATGGGATCTATTATTTCTTCGGAGTATTATGACAAAACATATTATATTATTACTACTCTTGATGACGAGGGTGTCCAGAACATTTAGGGCTTCCAAGTAATCCCCTGGGTACATGACCCACCCACAAGAGCTTCGCACCAGGCAAAGCCAGACTGAAGTCTACGTAGGTTTGACTCAAAAAGAAGCATTTCCTTTTTTAACAGGAATGCAACCAAACTGAGCCAAGCATTATTAGCATGCTTGATTAGCTTCACTTTAATTACAGGGTGTCCAAGTTCATCCCAAGCTTGGCTCGGCATACGTTTGCCTTTCTAAGATAGTGATGCCAGCCATAAGATTGGTAACATCTCACTCATCTTTTTGGGGATTTGATATTATTGTATGGTCCAAAACAGGAGCAAAACCATTTAAGGATTACTAAGTACAAACTACTAGCCCTTAAACTTGAAGAAAATCGTAAGTGGACCATTGTCATTGCAGTTGGATTAATACCAAGATGAGCTTATTAGGCTCAGACTTGCTCCATCAACTAAATGATAGAAGCTGACCTAACCAATAATCGAGCCAAGCCTGAGCTCGATCAACTGCTTGCTTTACCTGCAGCCCTATTTATCAATATAGCAACAAATAGAAAAGCAACTAACTATATATTCATTATCCAAGGTTGCTTTTGAAAATCCAATAATAGAAATTACCTAAAACATACTAAAAGTTGTTTCCACCACTTCAGGTAAGTAAGAGTAGAAGTAGATGAAGCAATATAGTCTTGCATGCGAGTACAGACACATGGGCAGAAAGTGAGAGATATCCACCAGTTTCTTTTCAGTATTTGCGTGAATACCTTATTCTATTGCTGTATTGGAGGCCATGTTTCTTCCATCCCCACGATGCCTCTACCGGTAAGTTTAAATGAGGAAATGCTAGTGACTCAAGTCAGTAATATATGTTTCAGTTGTGTCAGGCAGACACCCATTGTTATAAACCATTATTTCTAACAAACGTGTGTATGACAGTATGTTGCAAAAGATCACCACTTGATAAGCGTTACTGGGACTGACTTTTCTCTTCCCTTTCTGAGAGCTAGATGGCATTTGGGTGATTAGGAAAGGACCTTGGGTGGTTAGGAAAGGACCTGAGACTTCTTTCTTTTGGCTCTCTATAAAAGGTACCACTGTCTGTCCTCATTACAACAAACCAAACAAGCATGAAAATAAGATTACAATGAATACAAGAAGGTTTTGCCAGCTATCAGCCAATTTTTCTAAGACTAAAGTTCCAGTCTGATTTACAGCCTTGACTTCTTTACCAACTTATCAATAAGAGTGACAAGGACAATGACTGTCACACCCCGACCTAACACATGCAAATCAGAGCGCGAATAACCTTTAAATAATAATTATTATTCGTATAATAATAATTATACAAATAAGCTCTGGTAGTGACTGACCACACTTCAATTCAACTACATGTGATCGGAGCTTACATAAACTCGGTAGACCCATTCAATTCTCAAAGTTAAGCATTATTCACACCTTCAAAAATAGAGTAACAAGCTCGGATACCAAAACTTCTGTCACTTCAAGGATCACTCGAGATCGCTATCCAACGGCCTTAACTCAAAATTTGTACTCTTTCAACTCAACTTAAGGTGTAAGTGTGTGGGTACATGCAACTGTGTTAGAAACGAACATCAGAGTAGTAAACTTGGATGGTACATCTTTTTCAAAAGGGTACAATTTCCAATTATAAACATGTTCAAAAAACATAAAAATATTCCAACCTCTTTTTCCCACACCACGCTAACATCTCGCTATCTGAATATTGTAAAGATAAATAACATAGAGTGAGCGTCAACCAATAAGTTGATCCAATTCTAAACAAAAAATGTTTGAAAATAACATAGCGTTTCAATGATTGTGACTAAAGCATCATTTAAGCATATATACATATAACTCAAAAAGATTTCAGAATTGAAACAGTTATAAATCAGCAACTGGTACCTCATATACCCAAATATCAAATCATAGTTGTATCATACCGGGGAATAAAATCCTAATGACCTCGTCGGGTCCACAAACACATCAATGTATCAATTAAGTATATTTTTTAGGAGACTCGTACCCCAAGGAAGACACGCTACTTATTTCAAAAAGTACTCAAGCTCGAAAGTCATAGGGCCACTAGAACCAATGAATAGACGAGTGAATCCCTCTACAGGCTCAAACCCACGCATAAACCCTATGCTACTCAAACCTGTATGTACAATATTTTTCATAAATTGGATCTGATAAATCAATTTCACAACAACACAACAATTCATAGTGCGAACTCATAACTGTATTCATCCCAATTATATAAATCAAGAACATTTATCAAAATACTTGCTAAAATAAGATTCATCCGCAAATGAATTAGACAATTCATGTTTAGAACAGAATCGCATCAACCTATTCCTCACGCAGAACAGAGACTGGAACGGCTGTCAAAAAATCAAATAGTCAAATTTTTAGAGGTGAGTCAAATGTAAGTCCTTAAGACCAATTTGAACATAGAAGTAAACTTGGTTTGGTCAAAATTTACATTGGTTGCGAAAATTGGATCCAGGAACGGGCAAAACAATCAATTAGGGTGCAATATGCAAAAAATGTCAGATTTCAACAAGCCACCAACAGCCACTCCAAGGTGCCGTCGGGGTGAACTACTCCTCCACCCCTTCCTCATTTGCTTCTATTTCAACCACCTCAACTTTCCAACCTCAATTCTCCCCCATTTCTTGACCAAATCGAATGATTCCAACGCCATTCCACTCCTATTTCACCCTAGTTTCATATCTAAGTATTGGGTTGAACAAACTCATTCCAGAAATCCATGAAATTTAGCTCAAAGTTGGGTTAAAAATGGAGTTTTCATGAGGATAGACATGCAACTCCAGTTTTCACCAACCAAATGACCAAAAAATGTTCAAATAAAGCCTAGAAATGAATTTCTCGGCCCTAAAAACATTGGAAAAACTTAAAAAATTGTTTTTCAAAGACCCAATATAATCAACCTAAAGCTTCAAAATGGGGTTTGATGGTTCTTTCAACTTTGAACACGACAAGGTCTAAAACTTGGAACACGAACTCCATGAGCTACCAAAAAACTTACCCTCAAACCGGTTTTCAAAAAGAGTGGTGTGTGCAGAGATCTCGAGTTTCCTCCTCCAAGCTTCTCTCTCTTCTTTCTTTTTTTCTTTCTCTTATCTTTTTCTCTTGGTTCAGCTCCTTCTCTTTCTTCTTTACTTCTTCTAGCAATCACTCTCTCTCTTTCTTCTGCAGCCCAAGCACCTCATGTGTCCAACTCCCATGCGTATGGTCCACACACCTCATGCTTGCATGATGTCTCACCACCTATGGCTGTCATCTTTTCCCTCTTTACTAAGCATTAGTACCAAACTCACCAACTTCACTCAATAGATACATACTATGAAACATGAACACTCTCAAGAAGGTGATATGTCCGTGTCGAACACCGACAGTCTTTGGACACTCTCGGACACTTGTCCGATATTCTTTTATCTGTGTCCATAATTAAATAATAAAATCTTAATTTCAGAGATGTGTCCAACACTTCTTTAAACCGTGTCTACTACTAAACAATAAATATGTGTTGACATATAATTAACAAGTTTAAAAATTTGACTATTAAGTATCTTATATTATGAAAGGACATATAATTACCAAGACTATACATGTTAAAGTTGTACTTAAAATATAATAATAAAAACAAAAGATATATAAAAGATTTAGAAAAGAACAATCATTTAAAGTATATATCTATAGAACACGTCTAAAAAAAAATTAATAATTATTTATTATTATGATGTTAGTGTAAATATTCACACTAAATGACTAGAGATAACATTTATTTATCATAAAATACTGAATTTTTTATGAATAATATATCACTATTACTATATTTGTGATAAATTATATAATTTTATATATAAAACATAATTATCTATAATGTGTCTCCAATGTGTCCGTGTTCTACTTTTTTAAACTTTGTCGTGTCTGCGTGTCTGTGTCGTATCCGTGCCCGATGTTTGTGTCCATACTTCTTAGGATACATACACGTCTCCTCATGCAGACCACACTCACCACTCCATAACACGCGTCCATCTTATCTTCTATACTTTATTCTTTTTGTTACCTTTTCTCATATCTCCAAAAACTCACTCTATATAGTCCACATCCGCCCACCTCGCACATCAATTGTTCTTATGTGTTTATTTTATTCTTATCATTTAATTCAATATGAAATATAAATAATTTCAATTTAACATAACACCCCGATTCTTATTGCTTTCCCCATTGAATCTTATTAAAATTTCTAGAATCCTAACTTTTTTTTCGGAAGGTTCTAGGATCCTAACTTAACCCTGAATAAAGATATAACATTTAGACAAACTATAATTGTTACTTCAATAAACTTTTAAAACGATAATTATTTTTTTCCTAATACCTTAATTTCTAAATTTTCCTTAGTTTCCAAGAAATCCAACTATTTCTTCGTTTCGTACAAATATTCCTTTACTGGCCGATTTTACTCCTAACTGGCATTTGTGCGATTTTCATTCAATTGCTTGGCCACGAGTTTTCTAAATTATTTAGTTCCGACATTCAAACCCTTATTACTCTTTGGCAAATATGTACGTTACAATAACCATTCACTTTAGTTGGCAATCTCCAAAAAAGGAAAAGAAAGCTACACATATATGTCCTCAAAATTGTTGGGAATTTCCAACAATTGAACAAATGTTATTTCACAATGAAAGCATTGAAGATATTGAAAGATTCATACGATACTAAAGTTTAAAAAGGAATTAGGTTTCAAAAAAAATAAAAAGGAGAAGAACAAGAGGGGAAAAGCTTAGGCACTCCTATCTAGGCTTATTAGGTATCACCTAGCAAAAGATATACCATTCAATACACCAAACAACAATAATAACCATTTTGGACTCTAGCATGGAAGCTAAAACTAGGCGATCAGGTAAACTTGGTGGCTAGTTAATCTAGAAGCCAAGGTAGTAGAAGACGTAAGCCTGGTCTAAGCCATCACAAAACATCAAATATTACCTCAGATGCTATCAAGCTTATAAAAAAGCTCACTATGACATGCCACGCTATAAAAACCAGAAACCACAAATAACCCTCACAAAAAAAATTCTAAACTAAATTTATTATTAAAAGACCATCAGACTCTTAAAAAAAGTTGGCTCTTTTGCGTCAAATTTTCAAATTTATTCTCTTTTTATGGTTCGTCCTTTTTTGGGATTTTTTGTGGTCTAGATCCTTCTCCTTTAATTTTTCAAATTTACTTTGGTACAGGGAAACCTACTTTTAACAAATCTCACATCCATTAAGCCATAATCGTTCATGAGTCCAATCTCTGAAATAGAGTTAAATCTTCTTGTGGCAAGAAGCTTTTAATTGATAAGGTATAAATTTCCTAGATGGTGCAATAAAAATTACTCAGAACACTTTCGCTTTTCAATAGCTTCATTGAATTTGTTGAGGATAACAAAATTAATGGTCATAACATTAAGTGTAAGAACCATCTCCATGGTTTTATTTCAATGATGTGTCATGGCACCATGGCCTTTCATCTTACAGATTGCATTGATTGGTCTTGCATTCTTTCACCTTCATTTTGGCCACTCTATGCATCAACAAAATTAAAAAATATGTACTCAACTCTTCACCATGAACTATATCTTCTTTCACTTCATTTTTAACCTTCAAAAGAATTAAGGCAAAACTAATTGAGGTGCATTGGCCTTACGAACATTGTCTACCACATTCGATCACAATTAGTCATCTGTTTTCCTATGTACCTTGAACACACTAGAACTTGAAAGTGAGCATGTTAATGAATAGTAGTCAAGTGGGTGTACATATTGACTACATGATTCTATTACCTTTAGTATTGTCAGAAGTTTGATTGATGAAATTAAGCACTTGCTTGACTACCATGATAAGTCACCAACTTGATTGCCATTTGGTTAGTCTAGTCCATACTTGGTGGGAAACTAAGTGTTTCGTACTGTTGGTCATGTCTCCCCCACATATTGATCATGTGTCCCAACGTGTTTAAAACGTGTTTGGGAAAAAAATAGTAATAAAAAAAAACACCCTCATTTTAATGTATTCGACATGTGTTTGAGCATGACCGTATGGTCTGTATTTTAGACGTGTCTGATACAACACTCTAGCCAAATAAGGTGTTTTTCCTTCTTGGATTCAATATGTTTCATCGCTATCAATCAAATGTCACTTAAAAATTTACCTCAACTTTATTCATATAGGTCTTAGATTAATGATGACTTATTTGGCATTATTTTATGACTCACATCTGCACATACTCCTTTTGTTCCATCCTAGAATACTAAAGCGAATGGCATAAGTTTGGAAGGTATTCAATTAGGAGCTATTTGGCTTGTTTGTGCACATAAAATAGATTATGCTACATGTTTCCAATAGGTGTGCATATTCACTTTCTATGTCATATTTATTGCATTTTTCATGTTTTCATTACACTTCCATTTCTGAGTCAACTGAAGCAACAATTTGTGCCAAACACTTGGATTTTTTCCTCCAGGTATATCAAAGACACGTTGGCCTCACCGCTGGCTTCCTTACTCATGCTTGTTAATTTTTCTTCGCCCACCTAAACATTAACAAGATCTTATTTTAACATCTTCAAAGCAACAAGATGTGCATAAAGAGTTAATCTTATACCATCTTCCAATTGTTCTTTAAGACTCCTCTTGCTTATTGTAACTTCCTCAATTATGGTTGTCATATTTCATCTTCTATCAACTTAAGACAAGCTAGAGTAGGAAACTCATTATGCTTATTTCATTATCTCCGAATATATACCAAGAACTTTCCAGACCCATGCTCAAATGTTTCATATAGGATGTCCATATTAGTGCGTGCATCTGTATCAACATCCATCACAATGTAACAACTTTACATGGTTTATCAATAGTAACTATTATTATGCTTCTAGCATACGAAAGGCTCAAGTACATTGACGGGGGTGATTATATCATTATAATCATATTTCATAATCCCAAAATTGTGCAAAATATCTCTACTAAAGGAAGGGCAAGTTGGAGCTGACTTAGTGTGATCAGACTAGAACTAGCTCGAAGAGTACATCAATCTGGTTTTGCCTTAGAGATCCATTTTACATAAAGGAGCCCTTCAAAAGGTGCCTTTTTGTCAATTCTTGGAGTCAATCCATACTATTGACAAACTATGGCACATAATTGACTATCGGTGTTGTATGAGCAAAAAGCTCAGGAGACTTCTAACCACTTTTCCGAGGTGGCTCAAGAGTTGTAGAGCACTTCTTCTACTTGTTTGGCATATGGTGGATAAAACTGAGGTTGGCAAATAAAATGCTACAAACATAGAGAAACCCAAGTTGGGAAGAGTTTCAAACCTTATGGGACATGACCACTGTGTTTGGTATGGAGTATTTGGAGGGAGAGGAGTACAGGAAATCTTTGATGGGCATGAGATTGACTCTTCCCAAGCTGAGACAACTAGTGTTGAACTATCTTTTTATTTTGGATTATGCAGAGCTTTTATAGATTCTGCTACAAAGCTCTTCGAGTAAGTTTTTTTTTTTGAAAGCTTGATCGCATATATTTTGTGTTGGATGCTTCTCTCGTATGTGGGGTGTATAAATGGGTTGCGCTGCCATTTCACACTGTACTGTGAAAAATTCATTTAATGCCCTAAATCTTTGTATAAGGAAATATAAGGGTCAAAAGGGTCAAGTACTTGGATAGGGACATACGTTCAAATGTACAAAATTGTGGGGTGGAAAGTTTGAATAAATCCTCCATTCTATGAGGAAGTTCTAAAACAACTGATATGCGAAGTTTTCCAGCAGCAAGAGAAATACAAGTTCGAGATGTGGTTGATTTAATTGAAAAAAGGGCCTTATAGAAAAAGGTGGTAGGAAGAAAGTACGTTTCAACTAAGAAAACTATTTTTTTCCTTAAAACCCTTCAGCTTTTCCTAAAAGCTTCACATTTTGATAGCTTTTTCCTTCCATTGGCTCTTATGTAACATGGGGACAGCCTCCTCAGGCAATAATGAAACAACAAAGGTACTCATTATATCTATGTTAGTGTTTTGGTCTCTCTCTTATGAGGGTTATCTTATTTTTTTCTTCTTCTATGATACCTGCCGATTCTGCTCCCTCCCGCCACCCCAAAAAAAAAAACCCAAAAGAAAAAAATGGGAGCACACATATAAACACAATATTGGGAAGTATGTATCCCATCCCAATGTGAAGCCATGTTGACATGTGCTCCACAATCAAAGGCTGATTGAATAAATAAATCTTAACAGCTTGTTTATACCTTTTGGAACACCTTCCTAGTATAAGGGGCTAGGCCTGATATAAATCAACCAAAAGAGAAGCCCAAAATGGTCAATGTTAGAAAGTCTTCATAGTGTTGCTACAGCTGAATCAAGGTCATCAGCCCCTCCTATTTTCGAAGTGTAGTCACTCATGGTGCATGTCAGGATGCACTGGTTACATCAACTTTTGCTTTTCCAAGACCTGCAGCCCATGAAGATCAATCCAAACCAGAACACTTTCATTTTTCTCTGGATCTTCAAGAAGCAATAAATAAAAGGCCTACCACCTTTAAGTTGGAAATCAATGCATGAGTTGTTGCATCATGCAACAAGTTGACCTGAGGCCCTCGGAGAATCTTCATTTTCCTCAAAAAAGGAAAAACCAGTGCCGCACAAGCTCATACTCCCAGAAAATCTCAATGTCTTCAACCTATTTGTATCAATTTTCACTCCTCTAACTGTCGAAGATAATTTTGTCTGCGTTTTGGGAAAAGTCCTTAGAACTTTCCATCTTATTTTGTTAAATTTTGTAAATACCATAAATAAACAAAACCTATTCCTTAATCTTCAGAATTCCACGTGACTTAATTATTGCAACACCTTTGCACTTGTTAAACATCTAAAGGGCATGCAATTATCAAAAAATAAATAAATTCCATTGCCACTTTCAAGATGCAGAATCAAACAAAAGCAAAACAAGGAAATTTTATTTTAAAGGTAAAACTTTTTATGCTGTATAAGAGCTTCAGTTGAAAACCTCATGTAACGGTAAATTATGCTGAGAATTTCAGTTATAAAGCTCATACAACAAAACAAATGAATGCCACAGGAAAACTAGGGTACCAATGGTGGTGGAAGTGCAATCACTGTGTGGCAGCAACAGTGTCTAGAAGTCAACTTAAGAATGATCTTTGAGTCTTTTGCCAAATGATAAACAAAGAGGTTAACGGGAAGGGCAAACCGAACCAAAAGTACAGATCATGCTAGAAAATATGGTCATTTGACTGGCTAAACCTGTCAACTATCCCTATGAACTGATGCTGCAAGGATCCTTTTGAATTTGTAAGAAAAAAAGACAGCCATTTATTTTATCAAACAAAAGGGGACTCCCATCTCCTTTTTTTTACTCGTTAGCACTTTTAAAAGGGGACTCCCATCAACAAGTAGCATCACCAACTAATCGTTGTCCCACGCAATTGCCAACATAAAGTGAGAGGCTTTACATGAGCAAACGAAATGAATCCCAAACAAACATCAATGCAAGAAAGAGAGATGATAATTATAACTTGTATCTTAAGTCAAAATACAATCAGTTCAAAAATCAAACCAAAAACAGAAAAAAAAAAAAAAAAGGGGAAAGATCAAGTTGAAAAAGAAAACCTGTGCAGGAATATATTGGACATCCTTTACTAAAAACTCAGCATCATTTTTCTCTTCACCCTCAAGTATACTGCAGATATTTCTTTCTAAATCCTTCTGAGTGTTTTGATGGGAGACAACAGTCAAATCGATATCTCCATCGGGAAGATAGGTTTTCAGAGGCACAGAACCAAATGCAAAAACCTGCAAAAAAGTGCAGAAAGATGAAATAAAAAAAAAAATTCTCCGCCC
>CAUOFW020003547.1:127945-184103 GCA_963454935.2 Ilex paraguariensis | reverse complement strand
CCCCCCCCCCCCCCCCCCCAAAAAAAAAAAAATAAAGAACATAGAAAAAAGAAGTTGCTTTTATTGCCATGGAAAACTATTTATATTCGTTGCTATGGACTTGACAAAATAATTTAACAAGCTGATTATCAATGCCCTTTTATGACAAGACTTAAAAGCCTAGTTGCTGTCAATATTTGAAAATACAGTGATACTGTTGCCAATTTCAGACTACTCTCATATGAACTAATGACATAGTCGAACAAATTTTAAAAGTCAGTAAGAATATTTATGGACTTCAGACAACTATACAGGCCGAATAAGCTAGAAGTCAAAAGTACTTCACTGTGACTTGGAACCCCTTATTTTTCTGTCCAAAAGTTGGTTCCGCACAGGAACAAGAAACACAATTCCAGGAAATATAAACTGTCAACTGTCAAGTGCAAAAGAAGGCCATTTACCTAATTGGTCCCCATCATCAAGCGTGCTGGGACTTGGGAGGGGTGGACAAGTTAAAAATGAACTCTTACCATTATTTGCTGAAAGTGGCTATTTTTGCATTTGAACCCACAACCCAATGGTCGACAACCAAGCTTATACCACTGCATCATGCAATGGCAAAATTTCTAGTATGTAAAGAAACAATAGCATATTAAGTTGTCAATAGAATACTTCATCAAGATGGAAATTCAGAAGAATGAAGCTCAATATCTCCAATTTCTATTTCTATTCTTCATACTATTGGTACCTATTTTTCGAAGTTCACTGCAAGCAGATCCAACTTTGAAATAATTATTATTTTCAAACCTCTTAAATCAAACTCAGTCTACATTGAGAATGTTCAATCAATAAAGATGCAGACCATTAAATCTTTCGCAACCAGAAATAGAATAGGTGCATAATACAACAGCTTTCATACTGAATCACTAGAAGGCTTTTAATGAAGAGCAACAAAATGAGCAATGCAAGTGGTCATTGACTTTTAGTGATAGATCTATAGACAATATAACATATTAGGGCTGTCTTGTCTGTTAAGGGTCTTGCTATTGCTTATTTTAGTTATTTATGATCAAAATACTTTAGCTACTCCATGACTTCTAAAATATCTTATTTATAAGATTAGTTGTCCCTATTAGTTTCATTTGGTAGAGTTCCTAGACTTCAGAATTCTTCCATTGAGATACAGTCCAGCCTGTTAGAAGGAAAATTGTGGCAAGTTCATCCCTATTTGTTATGGTGTAAGTGATCAATCATTAGGTAGCAATCTCATGGAAGAACCTTGGAAACAAGCTGCCCACAGCCACCAGTATTGAAGAATCCATCTATGAAAGCCAATAAAGAAGAATGAAAATACTAAGATGAACTGAAATATGACTAAAGGCAGGCAGGAAAACTGTCATAAGAAAAGAAAGGCTCGCCATTATTCTCAACAGTTTTGGGTAAAAAATAGGGAAGAAGATTTCTTACCTCAATCCCATATTTATCTCTAAGCAGTTTCTGAACATAGTGAATAACTTGCATCCTCTTGTGTTCAGAAATTATAGTTGGTTGTATGACAAATAGTATCTGTTGGGTAAAATTTTCGGCTGCCAGCCAGCATTCAGCACTAATAGACAATGGGTGTTGATTTGACGAGGAGGAGGAGGATTGTGAATAGGAGGAAGGGTGGGAAAATATATAAGACTTCTGAAAATCTTCCATAGCAGAACAGGTTAAAACTCTCAGTACCCGAAGATATTACTCGAGAATCCTCACAAATTCAATGCCCAGTGATGATTTCAACAATCAACAGCATCAGAAACCTCCAAAATTCAGCATGCAATAATATAACGGCTTCTTGGGAAGACTGAAAGAGCTGTTGGATCTGGTGTTCAAGACAGCCTTACAATACAGAACAAAATTGTGTCGAGATTATCGTCTAGCGGTCATCAACAGATGACTTTCTAAAGAATGCAATTAAAGCAGAAAACTTACTCCAGAGAATGAGACATTGGTAAAGGATCGAGGAACAGCCTGCTGATTTGGTGCTCCAACAGAGGTCCAAGAACACTTTTGGTAAGCTCATGGAATGGCTTCACAAGAAATTCTAACTAAATGAGCTTTATGGAAAGCAACCACAAACCTAAGAACAAATTTTATAAAAAAACCGAAAAATTTATGGAAAATGTGTAAAATTAAGGTTCCTTATTCAAGAAACTAGAGGTGAAAAATACTTCGAAAAGATAGAAGGTAGAAGGATCTCCAGCTTAAGGTGAAAATGGGAGGAAAGGCTCTTTGTGAGCTGATACAGAATGAGGAAAAAAAGTACAGAAGGTGGAATAAACAATGGAAGAAAAGGTAAAGGTTTAGTTCACTCCCCTAAAGAGTTTCAAGGGCATTCCGACAGAGTGAACAAAAAGACAAAAAGGAAGTGAATATTAACACAGAAAGAGCACTATAAGGGAAACATGAAAATGTATATGCCATTGATTAAAGTCTATATAGCCCATGGAAAATCCTTGATTGAGTTTGACCACAAAATAAAGAATGAGAGTAGAGTCTCACTTATCTAAAAGTTGTTGGAGTTTTCCTCCCAATAAAATGAGTTTTTTTTCACTTGCATAAAAAAGGAAGAGTAAAAAAATAATTACAGGATTAGGATTTCTGTTAGAAGAAAACTTGGTTGCATTCCAAATTCACAGCATAGCATGGCTTCCATTAATTACAATCGCTGCATTCGTACCAATTTCATAAATTTCCCTTGTTGATTCTAATAATAATTATATAAGAATTATGAAGATAACTGTGAATTTAATGCCCCTCCCTTTTACTACATCTTGTCATCTTGCTGCCAATAAAATTTAAATGCATAAACTTAAAAGGAATCTCTTGTTACCTGTCATTCCAATACTGAAGCAACTTGTCATCCTTAGATACATACCACAGAGATGTGCAGTTTTTGTATACCATTAGTTGTTTAGGAGAGTCCAACCCATCCAGGGGCCACAGATAAGATCAACCTCTAGAATTTATATATATTCTTTCAATCAAGCACTAAAGTCTAAAGTAATTAATTGATTCCTCAAGTTCACTATGCGCTTACGCGACAATTTCTATTCCTTGTGTAATCTAAAAAAAAAAAATTTAGATACAATCATATACAATTTAATAAAACTCAAAGGTGTTTCTGTGATCTTGTAATGAACTGTTCCCTGAATCATAAGTGACTCTGCTTCAATTAATCGGTTAGTTCAAAGATTCATTGTTAAATTCAAATTGTCCGCTGAATAATTTGATCCAGCATAATCTCTTCAAAAACATGCACAGCAAACTAAGGGAATAGTCTAATGCATAGATGTCAAAGTTGCAGAATCGTGCACACCAATTGAAGAAAGATCCATGAGTCTCACAAGTCTCGAGCAGACTATAACACGTAGTTTATAGTATAATTTTCTTAACGGCTCTTGTGACCATCCAATTTGCTACCGCATCCTTTTAGGCAAGAGTTAAGCCAATTATGCTTATTCGGTGCAGTTGGCATACGAGTATCAGGTTTTTCTAGCTCGAACAACTCTAGGGTCATATGAACACGGTGGGTTCCAGGGCATTTTCTTCCATACTCAAAGATTATAATTGAGATTCTCACATGAAAGATAGTATTGTTTGGCATGTTCCACATTATTAAGTGTTGATATAATCTAGAATTGTGGAAATATAACTACCATATAAAACTAATAGACAATAAATGAGCAATAATTATTATATGGGTCTCATTGTAAATATGAGTGGGGAATCAATTAGGAGATTACATCCATCTTGAATTTGCTAAGTACAATAAATGAAGGATGGTTGCAATCTTGAACAAAAGAAGGATTACAAAAATACAGCCTGTAATCTAAAAGGGGATTACATTAAGTATGAACTTGGAAGTACCTCACTGAATACCTCTGCGGTTTCTTTCTTCTTTTGTGCTTTGTCCTCCCTTTATGAATACGTTTCAATTCTTCACTTTCATTACTGGACCCAAGAACGCGCAATCCCAACATTTTTTCACACACACACGCAGAGAGAGATGGAGAGAGGGAGAGAGAGTTTTGGAAACGAAACCCTAAACCCTCTAGCGGTTACAAATCGTAGTGAATACCCAGAACTTATGAACGTGAATTTGGAAAGAATTTGAAGACAATCTCCTCGATGACCGTTAAAGGAATGTTCTTTCTATCAAATCTATTTATTGTACTTTATGAATAAAAAATAAAATTGAAAACTAGCTAAAAAGTAAAACTTTTTAATTACTTTTTGGTTTTTATTTTTTTTTACTGTTTTAAAAAGGGTTGCAAGGGGGTTTTGGAGATCCTGCCTAGACGAGATCATAAACAGTTGAAACTCGTTTAGTTAGTCTTTTAAAGGAGTCTTAGATCAATATAATTATTATTTAGGAATTAAATTTGAATGATCATTACCAAGACAAATTTACAAGGACCCTATCTTATTACTAGACCACTAAACTTTGTGGTACTTTTTATTTTGCGCTAACCAATATAAGACATTTAAGAATTTGTATATCTTTATTAAACAAATCAAGAAAAAAGAAAAAATTTACAACTAATAATATTTTTTAATATAATACTGAATATTTGTACTATTTATAAATGTTAATATCTATAAAAGAAATTTAATTTTTTAATTTTTATTTAATTATTATATTAAAGTCAATTATATTCACCTATATATTTTCATTTAATTTTTATTTTTTCCTCTTATTTGAATTTCAACTTATTTTGAATTTTTTTATAAAAATTTATAAACTCTTTTGAACTTATTTATTAGTAGTACAGTTACATACAATTTTTTATATCTATACGAAGAAGTAAAATCATATATATGTTAAATTATTATACATGTGTAATGCTAGTTTGAATTTCACGATCATATATATATTATATATTTTTTTAGTATGAAGTAATATAATAATAATAATATAAGCAATCTAATCAATCTATTTAACAAAAAAAAGTTAATAATTTTATAACATAATTAGATATACAAATGATTAAATTGAATAGAGAAATACATAAATAAATGACAGATTGGTTATTTAAATAATAGAATAAATGAATAGTTAAATTTAGTAATAATTAAAATATAAATTAATTATTCAACACTTCATTTATTTTTTAATTTAATTACTCATATAATTAAAATTTTTTATAAAAAATATTATTTAAATTTTTTTAGGTGCAACGCACGACTATGCTTTGCTAGTATATATAAAAGTCTGTCTAGGCCTGCCCATAAAGGCCCACCTGTAGAGTGACAGGGTTAAGTTGTGAAGTAGTCTACTCTTATCTGAAGTTAGTCTGATCCACTCGATAACTCACTTGAATAAAATTTTATAAGTATTTGTCCAAACTCAATTTAAAAAACAATTCACGGACCTAGGCCGGCCAGGCCAAGCCCATGATCACTCCTAGTTTCAATTATTTAAGTTTCTTTTATTAGTGTTTTCTATGAATTTTTATATTTTGTTTATTTTTTATTTCTAAAGTACAAATAATTTTATGAAAACTTAGAATACTATATTATCGATAAATTATTAGCCACCCCTGATAGAGTATTATAAATTTATAACAAATATATTTTTCAAAATTAAAATATATTATCGAATCAATAATTTTATTAAATTTTTTAGTGTGATATATTAATTCAATAATTTTTATTATTTTGATAAATTAATTCGATAAAAATATTTTTGATAAGCAGCACATCTTTTGTCTAACAGATTTCGCCAAAACAAAGAAAAGCCCACCCAACCACTTCCCGCCATGTTTTCTCTCTCTCCTAAGCCCTTGTCGTCTTACTCCTCCCTTCGCAAAACCCTAAACCCAGACCCCAAAAACCCCAAAGCAAAACCCTTCATTTTCCACCATAATCCCTCTTACATCACTTCCACACCGAAACCCAGTTGCCAATCCGAAATCCAGACCGAAAGGGGTCTTGAATTCGACACCGGAGACACCTTCTTCCGCCATGAAAGCGCCACCGGCCGTGACCTCGGCGTTCTCGCCGCAGCCCTGTACAAGAAATCCCAGAACAGTATTCGGGTTCTTGACGCAATGTGTGGATGTGGAATTCGTTCTCTTCGGTACTTGGCCGAGGCAAATGCTGATTTTGTGTTGGCAAATGATGCTAACGACGAGTATGGGAGTATTATTTCGTCGAATTTATCGAAAATTTCGAGGGGTTTTGGGGGAGAGACGAGGTGGTTGGTCACACATTCGGATGCGGGTCGGGTAATGACGGAGTGTTATTTGCGAAGGGATTATTTTGATCTTGTTGACGTTGATTCTTTTGGGAGTGACTCGGATTTCTTGAGGTCTGCTATTGGTGCTGTGAAGTTGGGTGGGTTGATGTATATTACTAACACTGATGGGTACTCTGCTGGCGGTCATCGGCCTCATCAGTGAGTTTTGCGTCACATTACTATCTATCTTTCTTTTTTTCTCTGGAATTTGATCACATTATATTTGCTTATTTGCCTCATAGAGTAGTTGTTATGTTAACCGATCAGCCAATTTGCAGCCGTTGAATAAATTTTGGATAAATCTTTATACGATAATTTTCACTAACAAATGCTCAAGGAGAGGAGCCAAGGACACTCCTGAAAAAATGGAATTGCGATGTTCATGACTTGAAGGATTTGAGTGCAAAGGGTTCTTATGATGTAGCTTGGTTTATGTAGTTAGCATTTATAGTTGATATATATAGCAATTGTGCTAATGTCTGATTGTTTTGCTCGATTGCATATTATAATTGGAGATATTTTGTGTTATTCTAGTGCTTTAGCTGCCTACGGAGCATATGTTCGCCCCATGCCATTTGCCAATGAGCTTGGTTTGCGAATGCTTATAGGTGGGGCAGTGCGAGAAGCGTCTGTACTAGGTTATCATGTTGTACCACTTTTCTCCTACTACTCGTACCATGGACCGGTGTTCAGGGTTTTGCTTCAAGTGAACCGAGGAAAACTTCCCAGTAGCAGGTGATCGTTGGTTCTGACACTGTTCAAAACACATGGATTTAGTTGACGTCTTCTTGATTACGTATACTTAGCTGCACTGTTTGTAACAGACATTACAGTTTCATTGGCTATTGCATCGAGTGTGGAAATTCTCAAGAGTTTTCATGGACAGGACTAGGTCAGATCAGTTGCCCTTGCAATACAAATGTATGTCGTCATCCTTTTGTTCTTTGCTTTCACACAAAGTAAATCCAGAGCTTCAGATGTATTTATTGATATCTTGGACCAATTAACATCATATGGAGTACTTCCATGGTACTCACGTTTCCTAGTTCACCAACCTTTTGCCTTGTTGTTGATTCTTTGAACTCTGTGCATTCACTGCCATCTTTATATAGTTAATGGATAATTGTTGATTAGTCAATGAGAAAGTAAGAAAAAAATAGAGAAAACCTATTGATCCCTGACCTTGTTTGGTCACCATGATTAATTCCACGTTACTTGGAAAATCAGTCATTAGAAGAAATTCTAAGTTTGCGTTATTTATTTTCAGGTTCCCAATTCGCTTGTTGTTTCAGGGCCTCTTTGGACGGGACCTCTTCACAGTGCAACCTATGTTACCGAAATGCAAAATTTGGCTGAACAATGGGGATGGATAGGCAATGGTATGGGAAAAGATCTTGAAAAACTATTAAATTTGATGATCGATGAAAGTGACCCCAGATTACCATCGGGATACATCAAGTTGGACGAGGTTCTTGTTAAATTTGTATAGCTTCATGTTTTAGCTTCTAGATTTCAGTGGGATTTAATCATCAAATTGTAGCTTGTGCCATATTTTAGTGGTATCTTTGCTTAGTTTTTCTCTATAACTCTTTCAGGTAGCAAGCCGTGCGAAAGTGAATTCTCCTCCACTCACGACCTTCATGAGCACCATCCACAAGGTACTATCTACTCTAGAGTAGTACTTGTAATCTACTTGAGAATATCCTCAATTTTGACGATTCAGAAATTTGACCATCCGTTGTGTATGAATTTTCTGCCTTACTAATCATGATGCCAAACCATAGGGAAATGGATTTTGAAAAACTCAAAAATAGAGTTGCGCTGATTGAACTTCTTCTTTATACTACCTGCGATTAGTTTTCCTGGTTCCATTGTTTCCTTAGCTGGTTATACTTTGAAATTTTACATTTAGAATCTGTTTTTAGCACATAATTTTGGTGGTTATGGTTCCAGGAGGGATATGCTGCTAGTAGATCACACATTGCCTCCAACGCGATTAAGACAAACTGCCCCATGGTAGAATGTATTAGGATTGCAAAGGATCTCCGACACTGATGAATGATTCTTGGGCAAATTGGCTGTGTTAATAAAAGTGAGTGGCTGTGAAAGCTGCCGTGCAAGTCTCAACCCTGGCCGGAAAAAAGAACATGCTAGTCTTGTGCAGGCTTGAAATGGGCTCGCTGGCGTATCACTCTGTTCAAAGAGATGGGATGAAAGCTGAAACCTGAGACGTGCACATTTAACTGCATTGGTGGTGCCAGAACTACAACATTAACCTAATCGAATTCTAGGCATCCTGCAATAGGCTCATAAGCTGGGAAATTTGTGAATTTTGCAAGAGACTGCTAGCAACCTTGGCGGGGATAAAAAGCTTAAATCTCATTTGTTGTAAAAACACCAAGCGCGTATGGCCATTTGCTATTTTTTAAAATTTGGGTCCACAAGTTGCCCTTCTTACACGATATAAGTAGCGATGAATCTTTTGATTTGATACAGGATTACCAAAGATGATTACACCAATATTGGGTTCTGCAAAACTTACACCACCTTCACAACACGCATTATGGAAACATGACATAATCGATGCATTTAAAAGTCCATAACATAATAGTTTAACAATTTGAATACACAAGAACAAAGGGGAAATGTTTACACACGGTAGGAGTTAGGATCGTTAGGATAACCAGAGATTTACATAGTTTATTTAGTTTCCATACAAGGAAAAACAAGTGCAAGCAAACCCATAGTACAGTAGGGGACTCCTCATCTTCTTCATGTATAGCCGTTCTTCTTTCTGTCTAAAACTTGACAGCTAAGCCCATTCTTGAGGGTAGTGAATTCTTCATTGAGGGCACTCTTTCTCATAAACTTCACTGGCATATTTCCAGTTTATGACTTTCCATATGTTGTTCAAGTAATCTGGTCTAACATTTTTGTACTGCATCGTGAAAATAAGTGTATGTATCAATTTGCATGTAAAAAAAGAGAAGATTGTAACGACAACAGCCGATAAACAAGCCAATGTCTGATGCAATGATAAAGAATTTCTGGAAGCACTTTTTTTTTTTTTCTTGATGAACCCATATAAGGGGATACATGTAAATACAATTTTTGTATGGCAGCACTTTTTACATGCAAGCATGATTCATTAAAAGCTATTCAAGACACAACATGAAATCTTACTAGGTTCAAATTGAATGGTTCATCAGTGCCCAATTGCCACCAAAAAATAGTTAAATAGATGAAATATCATAAAGATCCCATATGCTCGTTCATTCATTCATGTCATTATCAAAAACTCATGAAAAGGGGATAAGAGGTGTGGGTGGTAAAAGATTGACCTTATTTTTGCCTTTTCAAATTGTTCTAACTTTACGACAAAAAAAAATAAAAAATTGTTCCAACTTAATATAATGAAACAACCAAATATTAGCCACATGCACAGTGCANTCATTTGTTGTAAAAACACCAAGCGCGTATGGCCATTTGCTATTTTTTAAAATTTGGGTCCACAAGTTGCCCTTCTTACACGATATAAGTAGCGATGAATCTTTTGATTTGATACAGGATTACCAAAGATGATTACACCAATATTGGGTTCTGCAAAACTTACACCACCTTCACAACACGCATTATGGAAACATGACATAATCGATGCATTTAAAAGTCCATAACATAATAGTTTAACAATTTGAATACACAAGAACAAAGGGGAAATGTTTACACACGGTAGGAGTTAGGATCGTTAGGATAACCAGAGATTTACATAGTTTATTTAGTTTCCATACAAGGAAAAACAAGTGCAAGCAAACCCATAGTACAGTAGGGGACTCCTCATCTTCTTCATGTATAGCCGTTCTTCTTTCTGTCTAAAACTTGACAGCTAAGCCCATTCTTGAGGGTAGTGAATTCTTCATTGAGGGCACTCTTTCTCATAAACTTCACTGGCATATTTCCAGTTTATGACTTTCCATATGTTGTTCAAGTAATCTGGTCTAACATTTTTGTACTGCATCGTGAAAATAAGTGTATGTATCAATTTGCATGTAAAAAAAGAGAAGATTGTAACGACAACAGCCGATAAACAAGCCAATGTCTGATGCAATGATAAAGAATTTCTGGAAGCACTTTTTTTTTTTTTCTTGATGAACCCATATAAGGGGATACATGTAAATACAATTTTTGTATGGCAGCACTTTTTACATGCAAGCATGATTCATTAAAAGCTATTCAAGACACAACATGAAATCTTACTAGGTTCAAATTGAATGGTTCATCAGTGCCCAATTGCCACCAAAAAATAGTTAAATAGATGAAATATCATAAAGATCCCATATGCTCGTTCATTCATTCATGTCATTATCAAAAACTCATGAAAAGGGGATAAGAGGTGTGGGTGGTAAAAGATTGACCTTATTTTTGCCTTTTCAAATTGTTCTAACTTTACGACAAAAAAAAATAAAAAATTGTTCCAACTTAATATAATGAAACAACCAAATATTAGCCACATGCACAGTGCAAAAAAGGTAGACATAAAGAATTACCTGCAAGTAGTATGCGTGTTCCCAAACATCGATGCCAAGCAGAGGAACCAGATTTGGTCCTTTGGTAACTAGTGGATCCTGCAGCAGAGTTCAAGCTATTGTAACTAGGACGATATGAATGTGAAACGGTTCACGGAAAAAAAAATCAATGACCAAGTAAAACAAGGACGTAATTTAGGAACGCAACCAATAGCAAACATGCTGTAAGAAATGATCCAATCCCTAACAAAATAAATGAAGAAAACAAGGGGGTAGGGGTGGGAATCAGAGACTTTGTATCATAATCCCCCGGATATAACGATAAATATTTTTTGTAATAAAACAGATACAATTAAGGAACCCATTCTTAAGCAAATATAAATTCTTAGAGTACTTAACAATGATTCTTTCTTTTTTTGAAGCATAACAGATTATGTCACTACAGAGTCAAAAAGTAGTTATTTAACATGCAACCTTGTCACATGATCCATAAATATTAAGACAGCATGAGCTGAGCAATTCCAGCAGGAGTGGGCAGAATCAATGTTAAGTGCCTAACTTAGGATGCCATATGCCCATTGTTTGGTAATTTGATGAAAAATCTTGCGTAGGTTACCTGATTTGCAGTGGTTTCAATCAAAGGCCTTTTCAATTCTTTGTCCAAACCAAGCCACTGCCAAGTCAGAAACAAATAACATAGATAGAAACCCAGAAAACCAAAAGCATCATATTCTGAGACATTCAGGAAAATAATACCTAGTAGAATATATGAAAACGTATAATAAATAAACAGGATACAGAAATTACCACCCATCCAGAGCCCTGTAAAGCAGCGGCTTCTGCATTCATCTTTTGTATCAATGATTCCAAAGAACCATAGTGTACGTCAATAGCCCAACCCAAGGAGCCC
Source organism: Ilex paraguariensis (assembly GCA_963454935.2). NCBI lineage: Eukaryota > Viridiplantae > Streptophyta > Magnoliopsida > Aquifoliales > Aquifoliaceae > Ilex > Ilex paraguariensis. The sequence goes on along the minus strand of CAUOFW020003547.1, from coordinate 172,408 downwards.
TTAGGAGGCTCACCACCTCCTTCCTGGATGTATTTGAAATATAAGTCCACATTAAGGTTATAAATTAAATGAAATAGCATAACAAGCAACAGCAGGAAGGCTAAAAGAAAAAAGCTTACATGAATAGGGGCAAGATTCTTCCAGAAAATGGAATGATTGATATGACCTGCTTGAAAACATCATTCACATTAAATCAAACATTTCCTACGCCAAGAATTAGACATAAAGCATGATGTTAACGATTAGATAGATAATCCCAGAACAGAATGAAATATATTTGACCACATAGCTGACAACTACAGCAAAGTCCACACCAAAGTCCACGCTACCAGTGAAATATCAACTTGATCATAAAGTAGGCAAAAGATCTTCCACATAAAGATGCACCATGCCAGCTTTGTGTACATATGTACATGCAGCATTAAAAACATTTAATTCAACTAAAATTTCATTTTTACACGTGTTGAATTAATACAACAACCCTCTCCACAGCATTGCAGATGATAATGATTAGATTATATACTTTTAGCATCCGTCAATTGGTTTAAGCTAAACATTAACATTTTTTCCTCCTGTAATTGCCTCTGTAACTCTGTTCCAACAAATACTCCTAAGCTGAGTTAATGGATTCCCTTTTGCCTTACTGCTCGTTAATCAATAGAAAAGCAAAGTTTGGTCATTATAAACTCAATTTTGACCCCTGATCGTAAATAACCACCTTATATCATCAACTGTGCAGCCAATTCCCATTTAGATGTCTCTGAAAGACTTCACTTCACCATTTCCATAATTAGATTCTGCAATATAAAAAAAGACATGGCGATTTCTGAACACATGTAATGATACATTTCCTTGACTTGGTAGCAATCAATAGATTTGTGCACATTCGCTGAACTCAAATGTTGTTCCAACATTAACGAATCCAGAAATGCATCAGATTATTTTTTCATTCGCTAAGAACAGCTATTCTAGGTCAATTCAGGTACTAAAAACACAAATGCTAATTGGAGATATTAATCAGAAAAAAAAGTAGAGAAAAGCAACAGCAGTCTTGTATAACAAAATGTGGCCACATATTGAAGCTGTATGGACACCATATGTAAATCGAAACATTAAAGAGAGAGAGAGAGAGACAGAATTGAACCTCCGCCATTAAATTTGATGGCGCTTTGCAATTTGACGACGGAGGAAATATCGCCCTTGGCCATGGCGTGATCGAGCTGCTCTAAAGCTTTGTTGAAGTTTGTTACGTAAGCCTGATGGTGCTTCTGGTGGTGGAGCTGCATGATCTCTCCGCTAATGGCAGGCTCAAGAGTACCATAGTCGTACGGAAGATCGGGAAGCGAGACGGTCTTCAAGCCGCGGTATTGTTGCTGAAATCGTAGCCCTAGTTTGCCTTTGATATTCCTTGTCGCGAGGGTTCGAAGAGCCATTTTGGAGAGATCTTAGTGTTGCTATAGAGATGAAAGGAAATATGCAAGATAGGGTATGATTTTTTTTTTTTTTTTGAGAATAAGATTGGGTATGTATATAGTGAGGTTGGTGGTTGGTTTAGCTTGAGAATCCATGGGCGGAATGCGGATATGCGACCACAGAGTAGTAGTCTGTTTTCCTTGCATGTAACGAGAGGACGGGGACGGGGAGGAGTTGTGTGCTGGGTTCACGAAAAAAGTTGGGGTGGGCACACGTGGTTTTTGTCATCTAAATCTTTTGTTTAAAGTGACAACTGAGGTGGAACTCCTTTTCTGGACGTTACCGTATCAATCCGAATCTATGAGGGAATATCTATTATTGGGGCTAGACATAGGCCTCGGCCCTCGGCAACGAGCCCGGTTCGCCTCGGAGTTTTTCAGCCCATAGCACACTCGTAAGCTCGGCCTCTCTGATCTTTGATTAGTCAACGGATTGGAATGGGCTCGTTCGTTAGAAATTTTTAAGGCCCATAGCTCGTCCATGGGCAGCCTATTGGGCTAAAAAAGGGCTAAATATGGGACAGGCCGTATGGGCCATCCATTAGGCCTGAAATTGATTTTTTATTAAAAAAATACTTTTTATGTAAAAAAAATTATTTTTTTATAAAAATTAAGAAAAAAAAGACTTCAATTACATGAAGTTGGTATGAAAAAAAAATTATTTATATTGATTGAATTTAACAAATATTCATATGAAATAACAATGTTACATTATAAATTGATTGATAGGTGAAACTATTTTGCATTACTACAAATTGAGTATATCTCAACTAATATGACACCTATACAATTGTCAATCATTTGCAAGTCTTAACTTTTTAAAAGTTCTAGATCAAATATCAAATAAACTATCTATATAATAAGATAGTTATGTTTTTTAACTCACGGGAATATATTTTTTTCCCAAATTTCACACACTTTATCCCCTCCAAATTTCACAAACCCAACACAAACACTCTACAACACACACTCATTATATATACACACACACTCATTATATACACAGTCCAGTTGTACACACACTCTAATAAATGTATAGTGTCATAACTTAGTATATAGTGACTTTAGTTATGGGGTATCGCTAGCACAATTATGAAATATAATCTAATTATTTTTCAATAGATATATTCTATTGAGCTAATGGCTTCTTAACGGGCCGGCCTGCTGGGCCCCCACCCCTAAACATCACGACCTAGGCCCTACTCGTTGGGCTATCAGACTGCCCAAGCCTTGCCACATCTATGAGTTAGGCGGCCCGTTAGTCCGTTGGGTTTCTGGGCTATGGCAGTCCATTGGGCTTTGGAATTTTTGATGAGGCCTAACTAGACAGTCAAAAACATAGGCGGATGCTAACTCGAGTCATAACCTAACTCTCGTACTATAAAACTGCTAGTGAGAGTAGTAGGAGTTCCCGCAAACTGAATCTCGAAGAGAGATCCTTAAAAGAAACACTCTAAAGCCATTGGACCACTAGCTTGGTGTAGGATTATTAAACGATTCAAGCGGCTTGGGCTCGACTCCATTTTTAGCTCTACCTTGGCTCGTTCGTATTTTAAAAAACAATGCTACATGAACTTAAAATATAAATTTGATTAATCATTGTTATTGGTTTCATTGTGAGTTATAATATTTTATTGAGACTCACTACCTATTCAATAATTGTGATTAATCAAATCTACATTTTAAGTCCCAAAAACATTTATCTATTATAAAATAAGTCGAATATGAATAAATTTTTAGACTCGTTTTAGTATTCGAGCCAAACCAAGCCGAGTTTGAGCTATTCGCAAGATAACTCGTTTTTTTTTTCTACTTGTACATAATATTGTTTATACCCAAAAATAGTAAAATTTGAGGGTAACACTTGGAGGAGATCCAATGATCATGAAAGAGTTTGTAAGAGTCTATACTTGACAGAACGATTAAGAAAGTGGGACTTTAATATTCCTGAGAAGCAAAGGGATGCGATATCATGAGTTACTAGTTAGAGTCAGTTCATCACACGACTTGAGAAAAATTGTCATGATTACAGTTATGACAAAAAAAAATGACTTCGACGATTGAAAGTCATCCCTATAAATAACCAAGGTAAGGTTACAGAGAATAGATCAACGATCAAACACAATAAACTTTATATATAGTCAGTCTCTCTTTCCTATTTATTTGTTTTCTAAGTAATTTTACTCTTTCCTGTGTTTCCGTCACTCCAGTGATCTTTATAGCTTTAATTTCATGTCAAGTACGGTGTTTGTTTCGTCTTTCAAACTTAGTTTATCTGTTACTTTCTATTCTAGTTTTTTTTTTTACGTTTCAATCCATTATACTATTATTTGAGAAATTATTTAAAGTCCTTAAACCCTAAAGCATTAAAAAGGATTCAAAGGTAATCTTACTCTTTGTTACAATCGTTTAAACGGTCACAATTTTAGAATTTCACATCAAATCGATTAGGTAAGGTCATAAATGTTTAGATCTCAAGTCCAATTGAACTTCAGTATACCCATAATCTAAAAATATGTCAAACAACTACACATATAGATTACTACAAATTTAAAGGTTATATGAATATCAGTAAAATATGCAAAAAAAAAGTAGCTAATGTCGGGTCTTTGTCTATCCATCACAAGTTTGTCATGCCAGACTCCTCTCTCTCTCTCCTGTCAATAGTAAAACCTTGAGCTGCTAACCCTTTTTTTCTCTCTTTCACAATGGCACGAACTCTTTCTTTCTCCCCCCTTTTGCTTACCACCACCACGACTTTACCTGATCCAAATCCTAGAAAAGTCATTATCTATGTTCTATTGATCTCTGTTACCAGTTATTAGTTTATACACACACTTATATATATTAAGTTTGTAGATTTTTACCATGATTTAGAGGTATTTTATTATCAGATTTGTGTGTTTTTTTTTAATTGGGTATTTAAAACTTGTGGATTTGAATTTTATTTAATGACTCATTTTTGGCTCAAGCTTGGCTTGAATTCAGTTTGAGCTGTGTTTAAATAATATTTTAAGCTCGATAGATGAATTTGAGTCAAGCTTAAGTAATCCTTAAATAATACGATCCAAACTTGAGTATTATTGAACTCGAAAGACTTGGCTTGATTGTGGCAGGGGCGGAGCTACATGTAAAGGGCACTGAATTTTCAGGAAAAATTTGTGTATTGTTATAGGTTCAAAACTTTAAAGAATGTTGCTCTCCTCTCAATAATTCAAAAGTCTATATGTTGTGCTCATAAATTTTTAATATTTTTGGTAGGTAAGTGGACCCCTCATTCGCTTAATTAATGTACGGTGACACATATTTTAATTGAGTAAAACAAATAAAATACCCTCATGCATACATATTGACCAAAGAAAATAGCGTCTGATTTGATATTGATTTTTTGATTTTCACGTAGTAATTAAGTTTTGGATCGTAATTTTTTTTTTTTTTTTTTTTATATATTTTAGCTTAAGAATTCTTCGTTTGATAATAATCCTCATTAATGGAGGTTCAAAAGATTTTTTTTTTATTCCAATTGGTTAATTTTTTGCTCAAATTTTTGCCCTCACTAATATGGATATTTGACTCTGCCAAGTCATTATCATACAGACTTACAATTAACTTATTTCAATAAAATTATTAAATTTAATTATGATTTTAAATGTTAAATAAAGTTCATTTTTAATCAAGCACTTATAATTAATTAATTCTCTAAATTAGGCCAAAATAATATTTATTAATATATAAATTTATTTCAAAAATAAAACAAAAAATAATTATCAAAGATGATAACAAATTCAAATGTAACGATAATAGTCAATATGATACACGGCAAAATTTAAATATATAAAATTATTTGAAAATAAAAAAATATAAAAAAATTAGTATTTAGAGAGATACAACTTTTCTCGTCTTATCTCATACAATTTGATTGTTAAATATAATAATATAAATTAGTTAAAATTCATATGATATAACAGAAGTTCTTAAAATATAAAGCAAAATAACAATCTGAATTGATTATATCTCTAACAATTAATCTTATAATTTATATTTTAATAATCTATCTAATATTACAGTTAGTAATATTTCAACTTATTTATTTATATTTATTATAATAAAAAATAGAGAGAATTACACTCAAACCTCCTAAAGTTTGTTACTTAATTACTAATACTTTCTAATATTTGAAATTTTACACACAGACCCTTAAAGTTTGTATGCGTATAATACTTAGATCCTTACCATTAATGTCCATCAGTATATTTGTTAGTAGATTACACTTAGATCCCCTAAAATTTGTAGGAGTATAATAGTTATATTTTTCAAGTTTAAAATGTTATATTTACATAAAAAATACTCAAATAAAAAACAGAATATCAAATATTATAAATTTTATAATCAAAATTCATATTTTATTGTATCATTTATTGAGATAAAATCAAAAATCAAAAATTTAATTTTTTTTAAAAAAATTATAATTGGTATATAATTATACTATCGATTGGAATAAAACTAAAAAAAATCAAACAATGGGTCTAAGTCATTTATAATAAAAACATGAATTTTACAACTAAAATTTATGTTTTATTATGTCATTTATTGAAATAAAATCAAAACTAAAAATCTATTTTGAAATAAAACAAAAAATTCAAACAAAGGGTCAAACTTTAATGAACACAATATCTTCTAATTTTAATTGACGTAATTTGGTAGTTTAATTTAGTTGTTTATATGACCAAATTAAATTCCAATAAATAGTATAATTATATACTAATTACGATTTTTATTTTTGATTTTATTTCACTAAATGTCATAATAGAATACGAATATTCGTTATAAAATTTAAAATATTTGATATTCTATCTTTGGTTGAATTATTTTTGATCTAAGTATAATATTTTAAATTTGAGGGGTTTAAGTATTTCACGCCTACAAATTTCAGGGGATTTGAGTATAATTTATTAACAGATATATTAACGGACATTGACGGTAAGGTCTAAGTGTTACGCGCGTATAAATTTTAAAAGGTCTGTATATAATATTTTAAATATTAAAAAATCTGAATAATTAAGTAATTTAAATGATAAATTTCAAGGTATCCCGGTGTAATTCTCCCTAAAAAATAAACACTTGCAGACCTGCAGTAAGAAAACGCCCATTTAAGCTGACATTCGGTACTGAATTTAGAATTAGAATTATATTCGGCCGCTTGGTCATGGGCCAACCTACTGACCATCGACCTTTTGCTGAACTTAATCCGGCCCACTTAACCACCAACCAGAACCGTGTCAAAGTCACCCTAAGAAACACGACGTCGCATTGTTCTTGTAACAACAAGCCTAGGACAAGGCGACCGGATTCGTTATTTCTGCTTACAGCCTTCAAAGTTCTCAGATCAGCAATCCAATCATTACTCTCCATTTGATCGAATTGCGTATTCCATTTTGCGTTTTTGATGCAACGCACTGCGTCAGGTTTGTCTCTCTAATTCTACGATCACGAATTTGTTCTATTCCGAAGTTTTTAGGGTTTATATCGTGTGAATGTGTTAATTTTAACAGAATTTTTGATACTGCAAATGTTTTTGAATTGATTATATTGTTAATTGTTTTGTTTTGTTCTGTTCTTTCATTAGTGGCAATGAAAGTTGATGGGAAGTTTTTAGGGTTTATATCGTGTGAATGTTTAATTTAAACCGTAATTTTTGATACTGCAAATGTTTTTGATTTGAATACATTGTTAATTGTTTTGTTGTGTACTTTCGTTAGTGGCTGGTGAAAGTTGATGGAGAATTCACAAGAGGTTGGTAATATAGAAGGGGATGGAGATGGAAGGAACAATTCGGGTTGTACTTCGTCCACGTCGACGTACTCGCCGTACCGATTGTTTGGTCGGCAAACTTCTGTTCACCAGTTGATGGGTGGAGGTAAAGGTAAGATAATCCGGTTGTCTTTTCTTTTTCTGTCATCTTATATTTTGGGTGTGTTCATACGGTATTCTTTTCTTTTTCTATAATCTCATGTTTTGGGTATGTTCATATAGTACCCATCTACAAGAATAGTTTTTGGTTGGCCTAAGGAGCTTTGAAGTAATTTGTAACGCATGCTATCAAATTGCAAGGCTATTCTTTTTGAAATATTGTCAAATAGGAGGTTTATTGCATGTGTGGTTTTGTTTGTTTGTAAGGTAATGGCCATAGGGAAGCCCTGTCATTTTCTTTTTCTNGTTTTTGGTTGGCCTAAGGAGCTTTGAAGTAATTTGTAACGCATGCTATCAAATTGCTAGGCTATTCTTTTTGAAATATTGTCAAATAGGAGGTTTATTGCATGTGTGGTTTTGTTTTTTTGTAGGGTAATGGCCATAGGGAAGCCCTGTCATTTTCTTTTTCTTTTGGGTTCATTGTTCAAGTGGCAGATAATGTATTTGAAATCTATTGCTTGCTCCTTTGAATCCCTAACTTTACCACGAGGCCTAGGCCCTAGTGACAGTCATTAATTTTGCTTGCCATTTTTGCTCCTGGTCTCTGATAAATGGTTAATTTAAATTGGCTGTGTTTTTGTTCTAGTGCATTAATGGTATATTAGGGAACATGTTCATGTAACCTGCCTACTTTTATACACTATTAACGGCAAAAAATGAGCAGGGAAAAAGAGAGAAAACATTGAAGGGAAGGTTTATTCAGAAGTAATTTTCTTGTTTTCTGCAGTCAATAAAAGATGCTGTCTCATAATTTAGTTTCTTAAAATTCAGTGAACAAATGGACATGGTAATAAATGATCTTGATTCTTGATAATAACCATACCGCTAAGGTTTAAACAAAACAAAATATATAAGTGGAGGACAATATACAAATAGATATATATGTTAAAAGGAAACAAGAACTAAATCAGAAGTAGCTGAAATGTGTGAACTTCAGTGGGAAAAAATATTGACTCAAAACGCATACAGTTCATGCTCTAAAGAGTTCTCTGCCGCCTCCACATCCCCTCTTCTTCCATTTTCTTTTGCTCATTAACTGGAATATCTGTGCTTGGAAAGAACTTGTATTTGTCTTGTGTGTTTGTGTTTGCTATTTTGTGATTTTAACTTTACTCATCATTCATTCTTTTGTTCCTAGCTGCTGATGTTATATTATGGAGGCAGCGGCGTGTTTCATGCGGAGTCATTGTTGTTGCTACTGTTGCATGGTTCCTATTTGAGCAGGCAGGATTGTCATTCTTATCAATTTGTTCCAATGTCTTCCTGATCTTGATTGTACTGCTATTTCTTCAGGCTAACTACGCTGTTTTCAGAAACAAGTATGAATGTTTTATACATTTACCTATTCTATGGATTGATCCATGTTTCCCATTGTTCCAGTGTGGAAATCAGTCCATATGATTGTTTTATTTTTGCACAGACAACTTCACCCATTACCTGAGCTAGTTTTGTCAGAAGAAATGGTCAATAATGCTGCTGCATCATTTCGAGTTAAAATCAACTACCTGCTGCTTATGGCTCATGATATCACTGTTGGCAAAGACTTTAAACTCTTTTTCAAGGTTAGTAGTCATCAGCTGAATAAGGATGAATGAGGTATGAGGCATTTGTTCACTGAATAAGTGTATGTCTGTTTTTTTTTTTTTTTGGGTAAACTTCATCCAGGGACACCCTCTCGATTATCTGAAATTTCATTGCATCTTCTTCTAGTTCATATACTCTCTTCAACCACACCCCTTGCCATGATGAACCATTACTAACAACTGAAAATAGCTGATGTCATCTACTTCTTTTTTCAAAAATTCCAATTTTACCCTCACCATCTTCACAGTGCACAGCTACTCCTTCATTCATATCTTTCCTCCATTCACACGCACCACTACGCAACGCTACCACACACCTCCACCCCAAACCATGACACAGTGTCATTGTACAACACTAAGCACTACCCAATTCAACAAATCAAAATTAAAAACATCATATTCAAACCAATTTTTTTATTGATTTCATCTAATTTTTTTCTTGATGAATTATTCTGTTAAACAATTATGTAAATTGCTACAATAATAGTGTCAATTCCAATTTCTTTAATTTCTCTACTATTAGGTCATTTTTGCTTCTACAATAATAGTGTCAATTCCAATTTCTTTGGCAGTGGAATTTGTAGTTGGTGATTTACGGGTTTGTTGGGTATTAGCCATAGGATTGTGGAATCACGACAAATTGAAGATCTGATGAGGTGAAATTAGACAACAAAATNTAGTCCATATGATTGTTTTATTTTTGCACAGACAACTTCACCCATTACCTGAGCTAGTTTTGTCAGAAGAAATGGTCAATAATGCTGCTGCATCATTTCGAGTTAAAATCAACTACCTGCTGCTTATGGCTCATGATATCACTGTTGGCAAAGACTTTAAACTCTTTTTCAAGGTTAGTAGTCATCAGCTGAATAAGGATGAATGAGGTATGAGGCATTTGTTCACTGAATAAGTGTATGTCTGTTTTTTTTTTTTTTTGGGTAAACTTCATCCAGGGACACCCTCTCGATTATCTGAAATTTCATTGCATCTTCTTCTAGTTCATATACTCTCTTCAACCACACCCCTTGCCATGATGAACCATTACTAACAACTGAAAATAGCTGATGTCATCTACTTCTTTTTTCAAAAATTCCAATTTTACCCTCACCATCTTCACAGTGCACAGCTACTCCTTCATTCATATCTTTCCTCCATTCACACGCACCACTACGCAACGCTACCACACACCTCCACCCCAAACCATGACACAGTGTCATTGTACAACACTAAGCACTACCCAATTCAACAAATCAAAATTAAAAACATCATATTCAAACCAATTTTTTTATTGATTTCATCTAATTTTTTTCTTGATGAATTATTCTGTTAAACAATTATGTAAATTGCTACAATAATAGTGTCAATTCCAATTTCTTTAATTTCTCTACGTTTAGGTCATTTTTGCTTCTACAATAATAGTGTCAATTCCAATTTCTTTGGCAGTGGAATTTGTAGTTGGTGATTCACGGGTTTGTTGGGTATTAGANCTCCGATGCTTCATGTTTGCAGAAAAGTGCCTCATTTGGTAACCCATTTTAGAGCCTTGGAGGCTGCACTGCAAAATTGTACTGGACGCTGGAATAGAAAACTGGTTTTCTTTTCTTTTCTTTGGTGGGTCCGTCTATAATGAATATGTTGTATGTGTAATGTATGTATTCATGCGAATTGAGATATCCAGTGGTTCATAACTACACAATGTCATTTTACATTCTTCTTTTGATTCACAGCCCCGATTCCCTGTTTTACTTCATTTTTTAACAGAACATAATTATTTAGAACAGGAACAATCCAGTGAAGAGAATTGATGAAAAATTTTGGAGGCTGCTTGGACATTTTTGAAAAAGGAACCATTACCCTTTCAGGGTTTTGGGAAAACTTAAATCGTTTGATTAGATCTGAAGTCCATTACTTAATCCTGCTAAGCCATCAGTTAAAGTTGGTCACAACAAGCCATCCCTTTTTTTTGGCTTGATGATAAGCTTGCTTTCTTTTTAGCCAAAGTCGGTTGGATGGCCCTCCACCCCGGAATGTTGAAAGAAGTAGGTGGCCTGGTTCTCTTTCTACAACCTTTTTGATAGGACCGTCCCCTATCCCTTATTTTTTGGAGTAGGGTCTGCCCAAAAAGACCATTCTTGGGGTGGTACGGAAGGCACGGACTCCATTACACCCCCTTTACTAATAACTGAAAGGAAGCTCCAACCAAAACAACAGTTCTTTTGGGTGCCAATGGGTGCCAATGTAGCCAAGTGTCTAATTTGTGAATTGTGACTTGCTGTTGACCTCACGGAATTTTGTTGACAGTCTTAGGCATAGACTTGCTTTTAAGATCCCAAGCTTAGTGCGTTTTCTTACATTTTCTCGTTCTGAACTTATGACAGGAATTATCATCTCCATTACAGTTCCTGCCCTGTACAGCAAATATGAAGACCAGGTGGATCGATATGCTGGTTTGATCCACCGAAAATTTTCAAAGCACTACAAAATTGTGGATGAGAACTTTATGAGCCGAATCCCAAGGAGTTTGTCAAAGGACAAAGATTCATAAATCTAGCATCTCATCCCACCTACAGGATACAGATCAAAAGCCCAATTCTGGCTGTAGTTTGAGTAGTGACCGTTTCTTGTTCTCTTGGCTGTACCCATCTGGATGAACTCTCCTGATTCTTTCTTCTCTTGGCTGTACCTATCTGGATGAACTTCTCCTGTTCTTTATGCTCCATTCTACTTTAAGTTGTGATGCATTTTTGAAGATACTTCAAATGTTGCTGGGAATTTTCTTGAAGTCATTTGTCAGTAAAAAGTCGAATGCTAAAAAGCTACAGATTTTACAATGGTTTATTTTCTAATAACCTCAGCAAGTCAATAGTTGCAACAGTGGTTTATGTACACAAGTTAAGGTGTTAGACACCATAACTACTGATAATACAGTTAGGAAAAATGGAAAAAAAAAAAACGACAAAGGAAGAAATGTTACAGTCATGGGTTGTACATGGTGGAACGGTATAGATTGCCTCAAAATACATGCATGTTTGTGCATTTTTCAATCCAGATTAGGGGCACCTTCCTCTCTAATTTTAGGTAAGAGCAAGCTTTCCAAGAGGTGCAAGATGCATCATTTTTAATAAAAAGATAACACTAAACAGTATCAATCTGTTATTTTGCAATAGGGGCTATATCAGTCTACTGGACAATAGTTTCCCGTCCATAGACTGGACTACGCTAGAACTGCACATCTCAATGACGACATATAATAGAGATATTAACAGCACAAATTGGGAAATTCCATACACTGCATTCTGCCTCTTAATACATATCAGGCAACAGGTAGCCACATCCCTGCCCTATTACACATTCGTAATGCTAATTTTGTAGCAATTCCTTGGCTTTGTCTAACCAAACATTGTAAATATCATCTGCGAAAAGGACAAAGTGCACCTGCCAGCACAACATAACGTGTAAATGCAAATATATATACTTTTACGCATAGCTGCGTGTGGTTAGAAAAAAGATTGTACGACTCATTAATATTTTGCAAGTAAACTGGGTTGATGGCTGATAAGCCAGCATGCTATTATTTCAAATTCAACTACTAAATCTGAGAACACTCCCAAACCCCATTCAACGGACGGGGTAGCACAAAAGATGAAGAATGTAACACATAACCATGAAGGTTTGTCCCAAAAAAGGATATTGGATTATTGCCTGGTACTCTTTAGTTATAGCTAACAAGCCATAATACTTCTGGGTTGTTAGTTTAATTAGCACCTCAACCATTTAAACAAGCCTACATAGGATTGCAACTGTTTACAGTCAGTATCAAGTATTTTTAGATGTACAATACCTCTTTGAAGTCATTGGAAAACTCCCTTATTGAAGATATAGCCACAGTGGCGGCTTCACCATAAGGATACCTGAAAGAATAAGTAAAAGAATTAAACATGCACTGAAGCATGTCATCATCCAGCATGAGAAGACATAGACTTCAGTGTAGCATGTCCTCTAATTGGTTATTTCATGAATCCAAATACTTGGTAAGCGAAAATTTAGGTGACACAGCCACATTGCCAGGATTATCCATCATTTCTTTCTTTTTAGAGAACAGGTAACCAGAAACATCAACTATAATAACCAACTTTTCCTTTGTATCAACTCACCCATAGACACCACATGATATGGCAGTAAATGCTAAGTATTGAACGTTGTTCTCTTTAGCAATGCGTAAACTGTTCCTGTAACAAGTTTACGCACACAGATATATCATTTATGATGGCGAAGTAAAATGGTAACATAAAGGCAAGCAAAAGGTTTACTAACACACCTGTATGCACTTCTCAAAACGGCTTCAGGGTTACTGTGAGCATCATATATGGGCCCAACAGTGTGAATTACATGTGATGTTGGTAACCTAAAACCTCTGCATATGTTCAACAAGTTAAAGAATTGAATTTTATTCTGTAATAGCAAGATTGGATGGCACCCCATGGCCAATATCATAAGTTAATCAAGGAGAACCTACGGGGTAATTCTCGCTTCTCCTGTGGGGCAGCGTACTCCAGGTTGCACTTCTGGGACATTGTAGCATGCTGCCCGTAGCTCTGGGCCAGCAGCTCTATGTATGGCTGAGATATAGACAATCAGACTTAGGGCAGAGTTCAAATGAAAACATATTCAGTAAATAATTACTACAAAATTACCTCCATCAGCACCACCACCTCCAAGCATTCGCTCATTTGCTGGATTGACCTGTGCAAAAAAATCCATCCAAATACCTAATCTCTATAATCTTAAATAGCTTTAAAAGTTTGTAGACTTGGCTAGTGTTATTAAATCCAATTCAAAGTTTGTAGACTTGGATAGTGTTATCAAATCCAAATTCACTTCTTGGAAACACTTCTCAATGCTTATTTAGATTTGATCAGAACACTTGATTTAACATACAAACTGCCATTTGGGTATTCAAATCCAAATTCCAAATCCAGGTTTCCATATTCAATCAAACAATTGCAAAATATGCACCATCCCATACTCTGCAATCAATTAACAGTTGCAAATTATATTCATTTAGAATGCATTTGAACATTCCATGGAAATTGATCGGCTCCATTATGTTCTCCACGATCATTTTTCCGATGCAACAATCCAGACAACATCATGAGAGAGAGAGAGGGAGAGAGGGAGAGGGAGACAGAGAGAGGGAGACAGGGAAAGAGAGGTTTACAATCGCGTCGGTGGAACCATCGACGAACCACCGAGTGATGTCACCCTTCTGAATCTTGAGAGCACTCGACGGAGACAACCAGAAATGACCCGCTGGGAGGTTATCTTCTCCGCCGTTGGACATGGTCGAAACCCTAGCAGCACTAGATCCCCCACCATTAGCGACACTACTGCTCTGATCCATCTTTGAAATTACCGAAAAGAGTCTGGTTAGGGTTTGAGGAAAAGCTTGGAGTGGTGGGTAATGGAGGTTTCTAGGGCTTTGAGGAGAGAGAAGACTGAGGAATCGAGCTCCGACTCTCGTCATGTGTTTGACTTAGTCGTCGTGAGTGTGATTGCCTTGCACGTACGAAGAGGGTGAGCCCGATAAGGTGTATTGCTGGTTAGGTTAAACACAGTACAGTTAACACGTGTTGCAAGATAATTGCCTAATAGGTTTTAAGGAAAATTCTGATGTTATCTAATATTGCTGTTGACCAGTCAAATTTTCGGAACATTTTAGGGAACTCTAAGCCTGATGTATGTTAGTATTTCTCTCAAAAAATATAAGAGCTCCCCCAATGCAATGTTTGATAAAACAGTTGAATATTGAAAATTAAATCCTGAATTTTTTAATTCATAGATTTTTTGTTGTTAATTAAAATTTAAGTATTGAATTTAATTAAACTGTTTAACAAATATAAGAAACTAAAATGTAAAAATTATTATTATTTTAATTTTACTTTTCTTTTTTATCATCTCTCTGCAACTGTTTTATTTCTATGATTCTATCACCACATCACAATGGAGGCGATAGTAATAACGACAATGATGATGAAAGTGGTGGTGACATAATAGTGATATAATAGTGGTGATGGTGATGACATAATAGTAATAATGGTAATAACGATAGTGATGGTGATGCGATGGTAATAATGATGGTGATGATGACAGTAACATTATGGTGGTGGTGGCGATAACATAATGATAAATGACGATGACACAATGATAGTGACGGTGGTGACAATGATAATGATAGTGGCGATGGTGGCACAATAGTGATGGTGGTGGTAGCGATGACACAACAGTGGTGGTGGCGACGACATAATGACGATGACGGCGATGGTGGAGGAGGTGGCAATAATGGTGGTGGTGGTGATGACATCGATAATGGTGGTGGTGGTAGCGGTGACACAATGATGGTAGTGGTGATGACAACGATAGTAGTGGTGGTGGTAATAACAATGACACAATGATGGTGATGGCGGTGATATAATGACAGTGATAGTACCAGTAACATAATGGTTGTGGTGACGGTTACATAATGGTAACGGTGATGATGGTAATTGTGATGGTCGTGACAACAATGGTGGTGGTGATGGTGACGATGATACAATGGTAGTGGTGGCGATAATAATTGTGGTGACGACGACATAATGGTGGTGGTGGTAGTGGTGACGACAATGGTGGTGTGGTAATGATAGTATATTTGCCCATTATGAGAAATTGATAAAATCTTTACTGATTAACATTTTCAGCATTAAGTAATAAGTAAGTAACTTGCTACTTAAAATTTTACCCTATATTTATGAAGTGCTTAAAATATTAAATAGTATGAGTTTTAGGTTATCAAAGGGGTTTAATTTATTAAGTGCTTAAAGTATTCAATTTTAAAACTTAAGTCGTGTTATCAAATAGCCCACAACCCACTCTCTATTTTCTCTCTTTTAGTTATTTTAGTCGGTCAAACACTAAAAAGTAAAAACACTCTTCAACCTAGTGTCTATCTCACTCTCTATTTCCCATTTCACCCAAATGACTCTCCAAATGTGGAGAGCCATTTAGCCTCTCTAAATTCTCTCTCTATCTCTTTCTATATATATGTTATATTTTCTTTAAATTTTTGAAAGTTTGTGAAAGTTGAGTGAAATAGTTAACTAATAGAGAATGTGGTTGGAGTAAATTTGTAAAAGTGGCTATTTAACACCCTTTCTATTTCAGCCACCTGTTTAACACCCATCCATTTCAAGTAATAAAAACTAATTGGTCATATCAATTCAACCATATATTGTATAAATTTAACCACAAATCAATAACAATTTAATCACCTATTTAACCAAAAATCAATAGCAATTTAATAATTTTTTTGAATTGTACATTTATAAAAAACAGAACAACGGTTGAGATTAATTCAATCTTCATTAAATTTCATCTAATAGCATAAAATTTATCAAAAAATTTCTTTTTTGCTCCAAAAATATCGTCTTTTTTACATGGTTTTCAATGTCACATAACTCAATTAACACACTCCTCAATATCAGATTGCATCACTAATCCATACTTATTTCTCCTTTTCTCTCCCGTCCCTATTTTTTATTTTCTCTTTGTCAACTTTAAATTTAAATTGTATAATTAAAAAAATTTATTATTATTTAAAATATAAATAGGGTTAATTTCGACTGTAGTCCCCAAAATATTTCTTTTGTCTTATTTTGGTCCCTAACCTTCTAATTGCATCAAGTTGGTCCCTCATGTATTACATATGCACTTACCTAGTCTCCGCCGTTGACGCCATCCACAAAGCTGACGGTTCATAGTCATGTGCCATCCACATGACCCAAGTGAGGGACTTATATGACATTTATCCTCCATCCCTTTCCTGGAGGAAAACATTCCCACCAACTGGGTTATAAGTTATATCACCCACATTGCCACATTTAGCATACATATCAACTAATGTCGTAATAATATATATCTGAGATTCAAAACCCAACTTTATCAAATAGCCATGCAACTGCTTTCCTTCTACAGTAGCACCAACATCACTACAAGCATTGAGCACCCCAACAAGAGTGAATTCACTAGGCCTCATCCCAGAAAAATGCATATCCGAGAACATTTTCAATGCCTTCTCACCATTGCCACTTTGTGCATACCCAGTGATCATCGCAGACCACGTAATAGAGTTCTTCTCACTCGAAAGCTCAAACATTTTCAGCGAGTTATCTAAGTTTCCACACTTTGCATACAAGGTAACGACAGCATTTCCAACTGATAACAACCCATTTTTCACAGCAAGACAATGAATTTGCTTACCAATATCAATAAATTTTGGCAAGGTAAAAGCACTAAGAACACTAGTTACCACAAACTCATTCACATCTTCCTTTTCCTCCCACGTCATCATCCTAAAAACCTCCAAAGCATAACCAGCAAACCGATGCATAGCATACCTAGGAATCATCGTAGCCCAAGAAATCGAATTTCTCTCGGGCATTCTATCAAACACTTTACGCGCATCACAAACAAGGCTACATTTGCAATACATGTTGAACAAAGAACTATTCACAAATACATCAGAACAACAAGTTGTTTTGATGGCAAGTGAATGAGCTTGCTAGCCACAAAATGGGTCCATCAAAATCGACGCCGCAGAAAAAAAATCTGGCAAAAGTGGGGGCATCGGGGAAAGTATTCTCTTTCCTCATAAGCTTGAACAATTTCATGACTGAGGATGAAGATTTGGGAGTCCCCAACTGAGAGTAGCCATTGATGAGGCCGTTCCATGAGACTATGTCTTTAACTTCGGTTTCTTCGAATACAAGGTGGGCTTCGATTAAGTGGTGGGACTTGGCATAGAAGTTGACGAGGCTATTGGAGATGTATATTCATGACGAAGAATCGGTCTTGATGATTTGGGCATGGAGTGACTTGCCATTTGGGAGGTTTTTCTGGTGGGTGTATTGGAGGAGTTTGGCAAAGAAGGAACGAGTGGCTAGTGTCATCAACTCTACGAGTCCTTAGTTTCGGAGTTCATGAACGAGTCACAGACAAGAACTTTCCCTAGTTCAAACCTTGCAAGTAGAGGGAAGGAAACACAGGAATTTAGGGGAATGTTTCCTATGCTCTGTAACAGACAATGACTCATAGCCAGTTTTTTCTGAAAGTTGGCGGAAAGGTTTTCCTAAGGAAAGGGATGGAGGGTAAATGTCCCCTCACCTAGGTCACGCGGATGACACATGATTATAAACTGCAGCGGCAGGACTAGATAAGCGCATATGTAATATATAAAGAATTAATTTGACGCAATTAAAAGATTGAAGACTAAAATGAAACAAAAGAAATACTTTGGAGACCATAACTGTAATTAATCTATATAAATATTACATGATCAATGGTGGCTTTTTAATATCAAAGAGTGTCTTTGGGTCATTGCTAGTATACAAGTAATTANCGTCATCATCCTAAAAACCTCCAAAGCATAACCAGCAAACCGATGCATAGCATACCTAGGAATCATCGTAGCCCAAGAAATCGAATTTCTCTCGGGCATTCTATCAAACACTTTACGCGCATCACAAACAAGGCTACATTTGCAATACATGTTGAACAAAGAACTATTCACAAATACATCAGAACAACAAGTTGTTTTGATGGCAAGTGAATGAGCTTGCTAGCCACAAAATGGGTCCATCAAAATCGACGCCGCAGAAAAAAAATCTGGCAAAAGTGGGGGCATCGGGGAAAGTATTCTCTTTCCTCATAAGCTTGAACAATTTCATGACTGAGGATGAAGATTTGGGAGTCCCCAACTGAGAGTAGCCATTGATGAGGCCGTTCCATGAGACTATGTCTTTAACTTCGGTTTCTTCGAATACAAGGTGGGCTTCGATTAAGTGGTGGGACTTGGCATAGAAGTTGACGAGGCTATTGGAGATGTATATTCATGACGAAGAATCGGTCTTGATGATTTGGGCATGGAGTGACTTGCCATTTGGGAGGTTTTTCTGGTGGGTGTATTGGAGGAGTTTGGCAAAGAAGGAACGAGTGGCTAGTGTCATCAACTCTACGAGTCCTTAGTTTCGGAGTTCATGAACGAGTCACAGACAAGAACTTTCCCTAGTTCAAACCTTGCAAGTAGAGGGAAGGAAACACAGGAATTTAGGAGAATGTTTCCTATGCTCTGTAACAGACAAATGACTCATAGCCAGTTTTTTCTGAAAGTTGGCGGAAAGGTTTTCCTAAGGAAAGGGATGGAGGGTAAATGTCCCCTCACCTAGGTCACGCGGATGACACATGATTTATAAACTGCAACGGCAGGACTAGGTAAGGGCATATGTAATATATAAAGAATTAATTTGACGCAATTAAAAGATTGAGCACTAAAATGAAACAAAAGAAATATTTTGGAGACCATAACTGTAATTAATCTATATAAATATTACATGATCAATGATGGCTTTTTAATATCAAAGAGTGTCTTTGGGTCATTGCTAGTATACAAGTAATTAAGTATAAAAATAAGAATACTTAAGGACTACAAAGTAGAAAATTGTCACACAAAACAACATATTTATTTTCAAAAGTTTGAATTATTGATTAGGAAAGTAATAAAACATATTTATTTGTTGTTTTGGACTGCATTGTTATTTTTTTATTTTATTGAGAATAAAAATATAAAAATTTTAATCATTTAAAATGTCAATTAAAAGTTTAATATTTTTTTACGTACTAATTGTCATTCATCCCTTTTCTTCCAATGACGCATTAGGCGGTCCGATTATGATAAAATTTATTTTCAAATGTTTGAATTACTATTTGCACATTTTCAATAAATAAAAATTAGGTATAATAACAAAAAACTACTATTTTAATTCCTTAATTCAATCAAAGAAGGGATTGGTTCAAATATTAACTCAGGTTGGCCCATGGACTAACCAACAGTGGGAGAGCTGGTCCGGGCTTCGATTATTGATTAAACTTAATTTATTGATCTAATCATTCGTAATCATATGATTGTCAGTAAGCTCAAGTATTTGTTGAAATGCACAATTATATGGATTAAGTTAATAAATTAAGTCTAAATAACATTATTGCAAATTAATAAAATGGCATGCACAGTACATGGCTTCATGGAAACAACTATCTTTGAAGCTGAAGCTTGTCCCATACTTAAATAGGTTCATATGAGGTTTTTAAAATGGGGATTCTACCTTAGATTGATGAGGNTTTTTTTTTTTTTTTTTGTTTCGGACGTTGGCTTCAGCTGCTTTTCCGTGTCCTTTGCTTCCTTTTTTTTTTTCTTTTGCTTGATATTTTATCGATTTCTTGTTTTATTTTTTTTGAATCTTTGATTAAATTTTTTTAATTAAACCAAATAAAATTAAGTCTTATGTCCCAATCATTTATGGTTGACCATTTGAGTCCGCTTTCACCATTTTATTTCGATCATGCACTATACACTTATTTTAATTAAATATTTGCATATCTTTTCTTATTATTTTGTTCAATGTTAATTTAGGTATATCCTTATTTCTAGTACCATTAAGAGAGATTATCTAACTTTTTCGAATTGGGGCCTCTATTGAACATGACCAAACCATTTTAATCTATTTTCTCTAACTTATCCTCAATTGGAACAACTCCTACCATTTTTCTAATGCGGTCATTTCTTATTCTATCTTCTCTAATTTTTTCAGACATCCACCTTAACATTCTTATTTCTGCTATACTCATTTTGTCACTATGTTGTTTTCTAGTTGTCCAATATTCTGTCACATACAACATTACTGTCCTTATAGTTGTTCGATAAAACCTATCTTTTAATTTTATTGGTATCCTCCTATCACATAATATGTCAGAGGCTTTCCTCCACTTANGACTTTCCTCCACTTAAGTCAACCGGCGTTGATTCTATGAGTCTCATCATCTCCAATCTCTCCATCATTTTTAATGATTGATCCTGAATATCTAAATTGTTTACTCGTTGGTATTTTTTGATTTTCAATCATAACTTTTTCAAGATCATCTGCTTCTTTTATTACTAAAATTGTATTGCATATATTCAGTCTTACTGTTACTTATTTTAAACTCTTTTGACTTGAGTGTCTCTCTCTAAAATTTTAATTTATTGTTAATCCCCCTTCGAGTGTCATCTATTAATATAATATCATCTACAAATAACATACACTATGAGAAATCATCATGAATGTGCCTAGTGAGTTCATCCATAATTAGTGTGAATAAGTATGGACTTAGTGCCGATCTTTGGTGTAATCCCACCATAATTGAAAATTCTTTACTTTCTCCCACAAAAGACTTAATTGTAGTCATAACCCCTTCATACATGTCATTTATCACCTTAATATACTTACTCGTCACTCATTTTCTCTCAAGCACCCTCCATATTATATTTCTAGGTACTTTATCGTACGCCTTTTCTAGATTCATAAATAACATATGAAAATTTTTCTTCTTCTCTCTATACTTTTCTATGAGTGTCCTTAATAAATATATAGCCTCCATATATGATCTACCCGGCATAAACCCAAACTAATTTTCTGACACTATAGTCTCAACTCTTGGGCACCGTTCAATAACCCTTTCCCATAATTTTATGGTATGACTCATCAATTTTATCTCTCTATAATTATTACAATTTTGAATATCTCATTTATTTTTATAGATAGGTACTAAAATACTCTTTCTTCATTCATCGGACATTTTCTAGTAGCAATAATTCTATTGAATTTCATTAACCGCGACACCCCCCTCATTCTCTAAGCACTACTAAACCTCAATGGGAATCTCATTCGATCCTAAAGCCTCGCATAATTTCGTTTTCTTCAATGCAAACTCTACCTCAAAATTCTTTATTCTACAAAAAAAAGTTTCATGGATCCTACCATTTTTTATCTCTTCTAGGTTTCNAGAGGTACTAAAATACTCTTTCTTCATTCATCGGACATTTTCTAGTAGCAATAATTCTATTGAATTTCGTTAACCGCGACACCCCCTCATTCTCTAAGCACTACTAAACCTCAATGGGAATCTCATTCGATCCTAAAGCCTTGCATAATTTCGTTTTCTTCAATGCAAACTCTACCTCAAAATTCTATATTCTACAAAAAAAAGTTTCATGGATCCTACCATTTTTTATCTCTTCTAGGTTTCCTAAATGATTTTCGTTTAATAGTTTTTCAAAATAGTCTTTTCATTGATCATTTATTTCCTGATCTTTAACTAAAATCTTTGAATCATTACCCTTGATGCACTTAACTTGGTTAAAGTCTCTTGTTTTCCTTTCCCTAATTTTAGCTAGATTGTTGATGTCTTTTTCTTCCTCTTTACTATCTAGTTTTTTGTACAACTCGTCGTAGGCTTTTAACTTAGCGTCTCTAACTATATTTTTAACCTTCTTCTTAGCTAATTTATATCTTTAGAATTTCTCTCTATTCCTATCATTTTTCCATCTCTTAAAGGATTATTTCTTTACTTTAACTACCTCTTGTACGTTGTCATTCCACCACCAAGTTTCTTTTCTCACAAGCCCTTTATCCTTTGACTCCCCAAGAATCTATCTCGAAAATTTTCTAATGTCTAGTATTAGAGCCATATTTCAGAGATGGCAAACAGGAACTAGTTTGTTCAATGCCCAATTGAAAAATATGACGGGAGGTCAAGTTTTCAACATTGTCTAACACATATGAAATTGTTTTTCATGGTCCTGGATTTTTCAGATATTGTGATAAACGGGTACACAGATCCCGGAGATTTAACAACTCACACAAAAGCTCAAAAGGATGAATTCAGAAGTGATCGGAAGAAAGACAACAGAGCATTAATGAACATCTATAGGGCAATTGATTCGTCAATGTATGACAAGATTGCTCATGTTTCGATGGCAAAGGCGGCCTAGGATGTCTTGATCAATTGTTATATTGGACAAGATAGAGTAAAAAATGGTTCGGTTACAGACCCTATGCAGGCAATTCAATCTTCTTCAGATGAAAAAATCAGATAGTATATATAATTATTTTTCGCAGATGTTGATTATTGTCAATGAGATGAGAGCCAACGACGAGAATTTGAAGGATCTCCAGGTTATGGAGAAAATTCTTCAGACTTTGTCAAAGAGGTTCGAGTATATTGTCACAGCAATTATGGAGCCAAATGATCTTGAAAGTGAGATTTGCTCGATGTTTTGGCGAATTTGTTGTTTGTTTGTTTTTTTCTTGTCCTATGTGTGTTTGAATATATGTGTATCAATGATCAGGTGCCAGTGAGAATACTGGTGGTGCTGAAAAACACCGTTTTCGTGATCTCAAAGGTACATTTAACATCGATCCATTTAAACATTGCAGACTCAAACGAGTTTCAAGACAAAGAAAGATGAGTCCCATAATAAATCTCAATCAAATTAGAAGTATCAGCATTCAAAAAACCTAGATACATGGCCGAAAAGATCTGGTTGAAAAAAAATAAAAAGATAATAATTAGGGTGAACAACGTAATAAATCCAAGATCAAGTGCTAAAATTTTGGAAAATTAGGACACTATAAGAGTAACTACCACAAATTAAGGAGACCCAATAATAAGAATTATCATGCTAAAATTACAAANGTCGAAAAGATCTGGTTGAAAAAAAATAAAAAGATAATAATTAGGGTGAAAAACGTAATAAATCCAAGATCAAGTGCTAAAATTTTGGAAAATTAGGACACTATAAGAGGAACTACCACAAATTAAGGAGACCCAATAATAAGAATTATCATGCTAAAATTACAAAGGGTAATGATGATAATTTAGAAGTTTTCTTTTTGGTTGATAGTGCAATGGATAATGTTTAAAAGAATAAGTGGTATTTTGATTCAAGTTGCAATAATCACATGTGTGGTTACAGGGAGATGTTCACCGTATTTGTAACGCCTTAAAACCTACCCTAGAAGGCATTATTATCTATAAACCATTCATACCATGATAAAAATTAACAAAATCCATTAGTAAGAGGAATTCCATTTATCATCAATAAAAAACCTAAAGTATAATCCAAAACAACTATGCCAAATCTCAACAATTACATCCAAAAATCAAATATTATCTTGTAGTAGAATAAATTATTAAATTATTATCATTAACATTGTCTCATAATTAACCTCCAAAGCTAAACCATAACGAAAATAATTCTAAATGTTCACTTCGGGATCCACGTTCCCATCAGTCTGAGCTTCCTAGTTTACCTGCTCATTCAATCCGAGCTCTTCTTCTAGACTGCAATCTAAAAAATATGTTGTTNTAGTTACAGAGAGATGTTCACCGTATTTGTAACGCCTTAAAACCTACCCTAGAAGGCATTATTATCTATAAACCATTCATACCATGAGAAAAATTAACAAAATCCATTAGTAAGAGGAATTCCATTTATCATCAATAAAAAACCTAAAGTATAATCCAAAACAACTATGCCAAATCTCAACAATTACATCCAAAAATCAAATATTATCTTGTAGTAGAATAAATTATTAAATTATTATCATTAACATTGTCTCATAATTAACCTCCAAAGCTAAACCATAACGAAAATAATTCTAAATGTTCACTTCGGGATCCACGTTCCCATCAGTCTGAGCTTCCTAGTTTACCTGCTCATTCAATCCGAGCTCTTCTTCTAGACTGCAATCTAAAAAATATGTTGTTTGTAAGAGTGAGTACTAAATTCTATAGAAAAATTTTTCCAAGTTCGAACAAGGTTTTGAAAATATATAAAACAGATTGGTCTCATTTTACAAAATATTATATATAACTTTTAAAATAAAATAGTGACAGTTCATCAGATCTTAAGTTTATGTAGTAACAATAAATTAAGTGAAGTAAAACTAACATTCAAACAACAAACTATTACCAATATTGTATCTCAGGTATTTAGTAAGACTTAACATGAATATACATATTGATAATATCCTAGTCCACACACACTACTCCTAATCCTCGCAAGGAAACAACACTTTAGGAAAGGTTTATATCAATGCATCAGCAGTGACAAATTCAACCTAGGAATAGTGTACTAGCACNAAATTCTATAGAAAATTTTTTTCAAGTTCGAACAAGGTTTTGAAAATATATAAAACAGATTGGTCTCATTTTACAAAAATTATATATAACTTTTAAAATAAAATAGTGACAGTTCATCAGATCTTAAGTTTATGTAGTAACAATAAATTAAGTGAAGTAAAACTAACATTCAAACAACAAACTATTACCAATATTGTATCTCAGGTATTTAGTAAGACTTAACATGAATATACATATTGATAATATCCTAGTCCACACACACTACTCCTAATCCTCGCAAGGAAACAACACTTTAGGAAAGGTTTATATCAATGCATCAGCAGTGACAAATTCAACCTAGGAATAGTGTACTAGCACTCATTCCCGATACCCGTGAGTGAATAGTAGTTTGGTCATTGCAAGACACCAATCTTAATACGACTGGTAGAAAACTTTCAAACACATTTAGAGCAAGAAACACATCTACCCATTCTACGATACTCGATCAACGGTCACCCATGTTTATTAAAACATCCACACAAGAGATACTATATCAAACNCTCAGTCCCGATACCCGTGAGTGAATAGTAGTTTGGTCATTGCAAGACACCAATCTTACTACGACTGGTAGAAAACTTTCAAACACATTTAGAGCAAGAAACAAATCTACCCATTCTACGATACTCGATCAACGGTCACCCATGTTTATTAAAACATCCACACAAGAGATACTATATCAAACCAATTCACCAAATCATAGGTAAACCAAAAACCATAATTAAAAGTATAATAAGATTGATGTTTTAGT
This sequence comes from Ilex paraguariensis, assembly GCA_963454935.2. Lineage (NCBI taxonomy): Eukaryota > Viridiplantae > Streptophyta > Magnoliopsida > Aquifoliales > Aquifoliaceae > Ilex > Ilex paraguariensis. The sequence continues at coordinate 146,549 of CAUOFW020003547.1, read as the reverse complement.
ATTTTAATAGGGTTAGATCTCTTTGATATTTAAAGCCTTACCTTACAATTGTAATGAATATGACAAAGCATACATAAGAAGAATAGTTTTTTTTTTTGTTGCCAATGTTGGCTTCGGCAGCTTTTCCGTCTCCTTTGTTTCGTTTTTTCTTCTGCTTGATATTTTATTGATTTCTTGTTTTNAAGATTGATGTTTTAGTATTTTAATAGGGTTAGATCTCTTTGATATTTAAAGCCTTTCCTTACAATTGTAATGAATATGACAAAGCATACATAAGAAGAATAGTTTTTTTTTTTGTTGCCAATGTTGGCTTCGGCAGCTTTTCCGTCTCCTTTGTTTCGTTTTTTCTTCTGCTTGATATTTTATTGATTTCTTGTTTTATTTTATTTTTTTGAGCCTTTGATTAAATTTTTGTGTGTAAGATTATTTTGAGTGCTTAATTATTTTGAGATCCTATGCCCAAGAAGGGATGGTGTTGTTTTGCTTTTAATAAATCGTTGTCAAAAAAGTAAAGATAAGGTAGAAGATTAGGGGCAGAGTCAGAAATTTTGTTCAGGGTGGGCACTTTAATTATGCACTTTAATTTTTTTCCTTTTAATCAATAACACTATATAATATATTTAAATTTATTATATTATATTTGATATATGAAGTCCATTTAACATAAAAAATTCTAAAAAAAAAATGTATATTGCCAAAGGCGGAGCCATGAATATCTATGATAGAGGCAAAATATAACTGGTATAAAAAAATATTTAGCCAAAATTAATATAAAAAAATTCAGTTCAAGAATAAAAAAAAAAGAGTAAGAATTAACACTAAATTATTGTGAAATAGTAAATTCAATTTTTACTTAGTCGAAACAAAAATAAAAAGGAAAGATAAGATATGTTTTAGTCAAGTAGGCCAAAAATTTTGTTTTTTAATGATGGTGGGCCAAAAGTTTTGCTTTTAATGTTGGACCAAAAATTTTGTTTTTAATGTTGAGATAAAAGTTTTATTTTTTTATNTTTGTTTTTTAATGATGGTGGGCCAAAAGTTTTGCTTTTAATGTTGGACCAAAAATTTTGTTTTTAATGTTGAGATAAAAGTTTTATTTTTTTATTAGGTTTGGGTGGATTGTGATAGGTCAAATATTTGATTTTTAAATAAGTTTGGGTAGATAACAGTGAGTTCAATTTGTTTTATTTTAAATGAGCTTAGTTTTTTAATTATTTTGGGTAAATAATGTGAGCCTAATATAAATGAGGGACACACATAATATATATGTATAAATATATAATACATATATCTAATTAATAAAAAAAAAATTGAGGGGGGGACGTGTCCACCCTGGCCCCTGCCTCCCTCGGCCTGTGTAGAAGACACTAAATAGTAAATCATGGTAACATAGATCACTATAGAATTCTATAAGCACAAAATATTATTATTGCTTAGTANTAAATAGTAAATCATTGTAACATAGATCACTATAGAATTCTATAAGCACAAAATATTATTATTGCTTAGTAACCAACATAATACATATACATAAACACTTCTCATAAACCAAAAATGCCTTAAAAAATTTTCCAATAAAGATGAATTAACTAAAAATTCTTCAAAAATTAAATTTTCAATTGTAAAATTATATGTCACAAAATTGGCATCTAACAGAAATTAAACCTAATGAGGTTTGCAATATTGAATTTTTTTAATTTTATATCTAGTATGTCAATTATAACAATTGAACAAACAATTCTTTAGAAAATTCAATGGAAACTTTAAAATTATTTAGTGATTGTGAGATTGATAAACATAGGGAGAAACATCAATATCTCCATATTGGTTTAGTACTGGTTGCATTAAAACCTTTAATCCTTTTGGGAACCAATACAAGTTTTATTCTAGCATTAAGAGATGCTATATGTCTTGATTTTCAACAATCTCTTATGAGAGTTATGGAGTCTAATCTTAATACTGGCCCTGTTTATTTTAATTATTTTTCAAATTTATCGGTATCTTTAATTGATAGAAATTTAATGAAAGTTTTAAATTTAAACATCCGAACTTCTGGCTATAGCAATATGGATGGTACTAAACCCATTAATATAGCTTATAGAATTCATTATAAAGTAATGAATACCTTAACTCCAAATTCCAAGTAACACAATAAAAAGGATATTACTAATTTGAAACAAATTATATAAAACATAGGATTGCTCAGAATAAAGCTATTACATGGGAAAACATTACTTTTTTCAAAATCATGGACTCTACAATGTGTACTTCCTTCCCAACCTATAATTAATAGAAAAATTAATCAAATTTCACAAACTCTGCAAGGGGATGTACAAATTCAATTTACTTCGGATCGGATTTTCAGATTAAATATTAAAGGATTTTCCAGATGTTCTTAAGTCTGGAGTTTTGATAAACCCAGGTCAAGCACTTTTTCTCTCCATCCTTATAGGGTAAAATCCATCTTCTCCCTCTTGTGTGAAATATGTTCCTCCGAAATCAAAAGGTAAAGAACATTTAATCTTAAAAAGGTGTTAGACTTTCTAAGCAAAATATTCCACATGGAATTTATTATCCTAGTCATCAAGACCATGAAAATGCTTGTGATATGGGAGAATTCAAACCAACCTCATCAGAAATGAAATTTCCAATATAAATCTACAACCATCTAAAGTTGATAGAAAATCAATTGCCTTTGAGTTTAATCTTCCTAAATATAAGGAATTTCATGATTGGTAATTTGACTCTTTTAATAAACAAGAGCTATGATACTACAAAAATCAATTTTACAATCAAATAGAATTGACTGAAGAAGTCATCCCTTTTGTTCAATGGTTTTAACATTTTATAAAAATTCAAAATCTATTCATAGCAATACACTTGATCAATTTTATAAACAGTCAAATACTAAGGATAATAAAATTCTCAATTCAATTCACCCTCCAATAGTTTCTCTCAAGTTAATTAACAGTGAGGATAATGGAAAAACAAATTTGGAAACCTTTGTTTTCATTAATCCAAAATCTCAAGAAGAAGATTTCAATAAAATTTTTAAACCAAGTAATTATATCAATATTTGTTTATAAATAATTGGTAAACAATTGACAAGAATTAAAATTTTTTTGGAGAAATCTCCCAAAATAATCATTTCACCGCCTCTAATATCATCCGTTTTGGAAGTAGTAAATATAAAATCACCACCATATTCTAAAGGATTTAAATTAAATCTTAGAAAATCTGATGATGAATTTTTAAATGCATTGCAATATAGACTCATGGGTCTAAAAATTAAACCAACTAATAAAAAAATTAGATGATAAACAAAAGTAGCCAATGACTAATAAAGTTAATGTTTTGTCCCAAGTCGAAAATAATTTGGAATCTAAACATTCAGATTGAGAATTAGCTGAAATTCAACAATTCCAAAATTCGTTGTTTGATATGCAAAAATTCAATAAAATTAATAAAATTCGGTTAAAATCCGAATTAAGGACTAATACTGCACCAACAAGGTCATATTATCCTAGAGCAACGCCTAAGGATATTGTTTATGGGAATGCAGTAGAAAGGCTATTTATAATTACTAGCAATGCACAACGTGCGTTGCACGTGAATAATTTCCGTATACAAAATATTAATAAAAGAATATTAGGTATATNTAAGGATATTGTTTATGGGAATGCAGTAGAAAGGCTATTTATAATTGCTAGCAATGCACAACGTGTGTTGCACGTGAATAATTTCCGTATACAAAATATTAATAAAAGAATATTAGGTATATGTGAACCTATATTAAAGTTTATCAAAATTATATTTTTATCGCTCGTATTATAATATAGAATTCGAAAAATATTATCTATTCCCAGTGAGTCGTTGTTCTAACTATAAGAAAAAAGATAAAAATAATTCATTTGAAATTTGATTAAGTTTCAGCATATAAAATAATTGTCAATATTATAATCAATGCTTACTATAATTAAGAATTATTTAGGTCAATAGGAAAAAAATACAGGGTTAATAACAATATTGATCTCTAAAGTATATGTTTTTTTATCAGTTTAGTCCTCAATATATAAATTTTATCAATTTGGTCTATAAAATATTCAATTCTTGTTTAAATATTCTCTAACCAGATGGTCCATTAAGTTTTTTAACGGAAGTGATCATGTGTCATTCCATCTAATAGTATCACATGACCAACACGTGATCACTTCTATAAAAAAAACTTAACAAATTCTCTATGTATGGATCATTTAAACATTAACTAAACACTTTAGAAATCAAATTGATAAAATTGATACATTGATTATGAAACTGACAAAACATGTATATTTCAGGTACTAAAAGTGCTATTAACCCTAAAATATAATATACTACTCTATAATATATATTTTAAAATAATATTAAAAATTCTAAAATTCAAGTTTTACTTAAAAATATACTATAATTTTTTTATTCAAACTCTTAATAAAATATGAAAAGTTTATTGTGATTGAAGAATTATGTTGATTTAACATAAATGATTAAAAAGAAACTACAAAAAAATATTATTTTTTATCTTAAAAATAAAATGGTCAAAATTTTGGATGAAAAAAATACACATATGTAAGGATAATGTTATCATTATATTTGAAGTGAGTAATATTTAATTGATGAAGTTTTTGAAGATTTTTTGAACGTTTTATTGAAAACTATAGTGATATAAATATATATAATCTTTATTTTTGAAAAGAGTAATGATCTGTTGATGGAATTTTGAATAAAGAGTTCAGAAACTAAAATGATGCATATATTTTTTTAATCGTAATTTAGTCAATTAATTTTTTTTTATAGATATTGATATTTACACAAAGATAATAGAAAATTAATAGAGATATTAGAGGGTAATTTAGAGATTTAAATACATAAGAATATGATTGTAATCTAGATATTTAATTGTAAAAAGATAGTGTAGTATTTAAATTCTTTATAAGGGAAGGGTAAAATAGTAAATCAAAAAATTTTCACTTAAAGTATTTAATTATGAAAGGATAATGTGATATTTAAAATTTTTTATAAGGATAAAATAGTAAATTAAAATTTTTTCACTTAACATACTTTTATTAGTAGTATGGATAATATTTATGACTTTTCTGAATATCAAATTTACCAATAATCATATTCAAGTTGCGAATTTTACTATGACAAGTTTTAATTGACAACTTAAGGGTTGGTGGGATAATTGTCTAGATTTATCTCAACAACACAAAATTTTAAATGCAACAAGAATTGGTCAATCTTAGAATGACCAATTGCAAGTCATAACTGAACAAGTTTCGAATGCAATATACACATTGGTCCAATCAATAATTTTACATTTTATCAGGAGTAATATCCAAAATAGGCACATGGTTTAAAGTTTCGTTTCGGAGATATGTCTCGGTGACTCCAAAAATAGAAACATTTCGGAAATGCAAGGAAACGATGTATTTTGGTAGAAATGAATGGAAACTTATGAATGAAATTGGTTTTATGTCAATCAAGTTATTATTTTGGTTTTTTATGAATCCAATAAAGCAAGAAACAATAGAAAACATATAATTTTCAAGAAATTTATGTGGTTATACTAATTGAATGTTATTAAACTTGAACCAAGACGATTTATGAATGTAATATTTAACCGAGTGATATTGAATCGTCATTCACACAAAAATCTGGAGCTTTCATTCATAAAATTACAAATAATAATAATAATAATAATAATGCAAAAGCATGAATCATATATGAGCCCCATTTAAATCTGATGCTTATTGAAGTAGCCATTCATCATTTCGCATTGATAAAAAAATCCAACAATAACAGTTACATCACAAAATCAAAGCAATTAAAAGATGAATTCTAGAATTTTAGAAAATAATAATCAACTACGACTAAAGTACTTTATTTTGTCTAAATTATAGGCCTTGTTAAATTCCCCGACTTCGTATATCATTATTATGACCCATGGAGCGACGACTACCATGATCCTGGTCTTGGGTGGCATGATCCAAATATTGCTCTTCTGTGAAATATACACCAGTTGGACTCTCTCCAATGTGATGTTGTTGCGACGAATTAAAAGAATTATTATTTATCGGTTCACTAGTGAAATTGCCATCTTTACCATCTACATCCTCATTGTTAATATTCACATTGCTACCAATACCACCAACTTGGATATTATTAACACGCTTACCTACTTCATCAACATCATCAACATCACCATCATTGCTAACTTCATGAATGCTAGAATGATGCAATGATGGTCTGATCATCAATATCTCAAAATCATCGTCATCATCCAAGATAATATTCGCGCCACTACCTCCTATGTTCCTTGCTCTTGCCTCATTGGAACTTGTGCCACTTGTACGAGGTCCACTCAATCTTTTGACCCATGTAGCCAAAAAAGAATTTGGCCTAGCATGTTGTTCTTCATCGTCAAATTCATCTAAGAGTGCAATCTCCTGTATCATTTAGCCACTCCGTGAGCAAATCATCCTCTTCAAACAAATGACCCAAATCTATTGGTTTATAGTCAAGGTCTACTTTCCTTTTGTCTTTCATGAGATGTCGCAATCTCAACCTCATGTTGTAATGTGCATAGACGAACCTCTCCAACTTTTGATAGTTAAGGCAATTGCGAACTTTAGTATGGATGAGAGCAAATGTACTTCAATTTCTTTTGCATCCACTTGACCAAGTTGTTTGTGAAAAAACTCCAATAGCAATTCGTCTTAAATTTGGGGCATTAGTGTCATACATAAACCACCAATCGATTACAAAATAGAAGAAGCAATTTGTAAGTTCAAAAAAGACTTTGTTATATTAAGTATATACGAAATTAAGGATTTCTAAACAATAAATATCTAAATATTTTTAATAACCTGGTTCAGTTATCGACCTTCCTCTAATAGCATTCCTAGTAGAAGAATATATTATTGTAGTAAATCATTGTAAAGAAAACTGGTATGTACCTCTGCAAGCGCCATGGTAGCCCGATCACCATTTCGCTCAAACTNAAATTGTATCTATTTTTAATATTATAAACCTATATTGGATTAAAGGAATAATATGATTTCTGTTTAAGAATATTTTTCATGCTGATAATGTTTTCTTTTTTAGTGCTCCAGTTATTTATTCTTTAACATTAACAGTCACTTACACTATGTGTGTGTGTGAAAGAGAGGAGAGAGAACTTACGTGTGCTTGACATATTTTTTTTCATCTGATGCTTGACACATTGAAAGAGAGTTGGTCAGACTTTCAGAGAGATTATTAAAAGCAATAGAACAATGGTTGGGCTCTCTTTTTCGCATGGGCCATTGTGTAAGCCATTTGAGTCAAACCACTCTATTACAAAAAGCCTTCAACTCAAGATATTTGGGGCCCACAAATATTGGGGGCCCTAGGCTGCCATCTAAGTGGCCTATGCTAGGGTCGGCCCTGCATATGTGCTTTATACCAGAATGAATTACTTAAGACAACTTCTTGCAATACTTTACCAACTGGATTCCTACTTGTTGCATTATTTGCCCACTCATCAGATGTAAACATTCTTTGTAATTATAGCTTTTGGTCAAAAATACTCTGAATCACAATAAAGTTTGTTGCAAAACGGGTTGCATCTGGATGCAGAAGCTCCCTTCCTTCGGTGTATTTTTCGCATGATATCAAGCACCCTATTATGGTTGTAGATAAAATTTGATATTTTTTTTGCTTGATCAATCACACTCTTCACTAACTGTCCATCAACAAAATCTTCTAGTATCAAGTCAATGCAATGGACAACACAAGGGGTCCAATACAAATGCTTCCTCTTTCTTATCAATAACTCACCAGCCTTTTTATATGCAGACCCATTATCAGTAATCACTTGCACAGTATATTTTTCACCGATTTCTTCCACAACATCATCCATTAACTCATAAATATAGTTGGCACCTTATACTGACTTTGAAGCATTCACGGACTTATGAAACACAATTTTCCCATCATAGTAAACTAAGAAATTGATAATTGACAATTTTGCCGTTGATGTCCATCCATCACACATAACAGTGACACCATAAGTTTCCCACTTTTTCTTAAAATTTTCAACATGCTCCTTTATTTGATCAATTTCATTATCCAAAATAGGCACAGTGATCTCGTAAGGACTTGGACCTTTAAACCCTACTCCTGCTTTCGCAATCTCATCTATCGTAGTTTGGAAATATATATTTTCAGCTGCATTAGGGGGGATATGACTATAAATAAACCACTTACCTATGGCATGCTTTGCAGATTTCGCAAATTTATTGGAACCAAGGATGTTCGGTATCCTCTGTTGTATGCAATCACAGTTCCTGTAAATGGAATCATCCATGTCTTCTATGCTTAAACCCTTTGATCTCTTTCTAAATATTTCTGTCATTCCCTTCATTTTATCCGAACGAGAGGAAAAACCTCTTTTTGATCTGTCACCACCTTCATACCATGTTCTGCCTTGCTCAAATTCATGTAGGTCATGCATAGATCTATGCTTGGAAATATGTAACTATCTCCTCTCTAAAAGGGTCATCTCCTTGTCTAAGTCAACTTGCTTATCACAATCAAAACTATCTACATCAATTCCATGTCGTTTTCATGTGGATTCCATCAACGTATCCCTAAGAGCAGCTCTTTCTATAGTTACTTCTTCGTTCTCTGTCTTTTGACTATCAAGGTGCTCCCTTGTTGCCCTTGACACATCCACTGGACATTTTTCACATTTTTCAACATTTGAAAAACCACCTGCTATGTGTTGTTTAAAGTGTGATACCCTGAAACCTTTCATCTCTTTTTCGCAGTATTTGCACCTTGTCTGCATACGATTGTTGTCAGTCATTTCTCCATGATCCCACCCAATATCACGTATCCTTCATTTTGTCACCTTTGACCACATATCTATAAAAAAATGATTAAAAAAAACTAATGTGATTGACTTCCATTTCAAAAAAAAACCAAACCAATGTGCAAAAAACATAAAGACTTCATTTCCTAGGAAGAGTAGGTTAAAAATAAAGAGACCATACAAAAATACAAAGCAAATGGAGTGATTTTCACAGCAAAACAGAATGTGACTTGGACAGACTCAAGAAACTCAATGGCATTATTACGGGAGAAAAGGGGAATAAACTATAAAGAGGAGCATAAAATTTTCGGCATAGAATCAACACAAACAATAATCTATTCATGTAGGCATAAAACAAATGCCTAGTTTTATGCATAACTGCACATTATTCCAAGACAAAAGCAAGTAGGGAAAATTGAATTGGACAGCTACTCTTTATCCCCAAGGATTTTGATCAAATGTGCTTTAAGAAAAAAAGTGTTAAATAGTTAAGCTTCCAGGGACACTTATCAAACAGTGGTGTAAAGTTCAAACAATTTAAGTCTTTCTAGTTTTATTGATTTACATATCTTCCACCATAAGATGGCACAAAAAACAACTGTCTTGAATTGTTAAGTTGTTTGAAAAGACAAAATGATGATACTACATGCATTCTCCAAATTGAAAAGGACTAAAAGAGTTTTGTTTCTTTTACTATGTTTGCAAACCACTAACCATTGTACATAGAATGAAAAAGGAGTCCAAAAATTTATTTAATATCACCAAACATATGTAATTTGTAGAACAATTTGCCCACAAAACACAGCTGCATATACAAGCAATGACAGACATATGGCAAAGAAATCAACAATAAGTGATGCTATTTAGAAAATAGGAACTAATCTAGGAACAAAGAACTAAATTTGAGAACTCAAGCATGAGAATGGAAAAATAAGTTTAATCATCCATATTAAAACAAGAAAACAACAAAAAACAGAAGGAAAAAAAGTTGTTGTAAAATTGGTTTCTTCCAACTTTTCATGAGCTGTTGTTCAACAGATTTGACACCTCATTATTTAGAATAAACTGCTCCCAGGACAGGTATAGCAAGAAATTAGACATCGATGAGGTAGAAACCAAAAGAATAAACTCAAACTATTGAAAAACGTTAAAGTGTCAGTTGAATCAACACAAATACCTTTATATGCCGTCGCCCTTCAATGAGATAGACTACTGCTGGCTCTTCTTGTTGTTCAATATGCTCCACTCTTTTCATTTAAATTGGTTTGATCCTCACAACCCAGCAAAATAAGTTGAAACCCCCAATTTTTAGGTGAGATTAGATCCCAACAGAGTTGATATCTATGTAAAACTCTTTGAGTTGGGGATTGGCAGATTGGGTTCTCGACTTTCTCGTCCAATCGTTTCTTTCTTCTTTTTTTAAATTTTTGCAAAGCAATCGAAAAGTGATTGTGTCTCAAACATTTCGTGCAAAGAGTTTCGTCGAAAACCAACACTTCTAGAAATTCTTCAAATGTTTCGTTTCTGATTTTGCTAAAAACAAAACGTTTCATATGAAACATACGATACGAAATGAAATTTAAGACGATGAATACGGATAAAGAAAAGAAATTTGCATAAATCTTAAGTGTCCTACATCTACTTATTTTTGGTGGTATAAAGACATTTATCTTACCAAATTCATGATGAGGCCAATGGGTTTTTAGTCCAATGATACTCCTTGTCTTGTAAAGGCTTTGCCCTCTTGAGATCAAAGGTTCACGTCTCCCTCCCCCTTCCCCTTCCCCTTCCCACTCCCAATTTTTTTTTTTTTTTAAATAGTGATTTTTGGAAAGAAAAATTCATTTCTAGTCTTCCTTCTTTGTTTGTGGAGAAAGTAAGAATAATATTTAGAAATAAAAATTTAAGAATGATTATTCCTTGGAATCGATACACCTATGGTGAATTAGTCAACGAATGTATCAATGAGGGTTTGGCTTTATGCAATTACTTAATCTTAAAGCCCAACTCAAATGACAACACCTAACTAGAAGAAAGGAGTTAGGTGAATTTTGTGATCAATTTGCTTATCATCTTGATCCAAATATTTCTAAAAAAATCAAGTCTAATAAGACTAAAAAAATATTAAAAAATTAATAGAAAAATAAAAAAGAGAAAATTCCAGAACATTGTTCCTTTTTATAAAAAGAAAAAATTCAAAAGAAAATCTTCTCAAAAGAAAAATAATAAAGAAACTAAATACTACAAATGTGACATATCTAGCCATTATACCAATAAATATTTAACTAAAGATAAGATCAATGAAATCATTCAAAATGATGATCTCAAAGATCAATTATGTAAAATTTTATAATGATATGAAAGACTCTTATTCTTCTTTGGCTTCAGATGGTAATGAACTATTTGAAATCAACTCCACTACTTCATCAAATTGTAAATTAAGTCATTTTTTTGAATTTTAAAATATAAATCAAGACTCGCTACATATACAAAATTGAATATGCAAACAAGTCTTGAAGAGTCATTTGTAGGCATTAATAAATAAAACAATGTTTATGATTGGAGCTTAAATCTAAATAATCAAATTCCTAAAATTAAATTGGTTTGTAATTAAGGGAAAATTGAATGTGAGTACATTATTTAGTCTTATTTGGATGTAAGTTCCCAGTTTTAACATTTAAGTATTTAAGTTCAAAATAAGTATCAAAAATTGTAAATAAGTACACCTTTTATTTATTTATTTTTTTAATATTACTTAATTATCCCTATCTTGATTGATGCATAACAGATATGAAAATATTTGAAAAGATTGTTTATAATGTTATTTTAATATATACAACCGTTTGAAATTTTAAAAACTAATATTTGACATTATCCTTTCGAACCAAAATTTTTTTTTCTTCAATATTTCAGTTTTCTTTGAAGAAGCTTTTCGTGTTACAAAACATAAAATAAATTTTTTTTTTAACGTAGCGAAATTTTGGCTTCTTCTTTACCATTTCAGATTTTCACCTTCACTTCTAGCCCGACGAAAATTGCTCAACTGGAAGCATTGGTTTTGTCTTTTCTTTTTTTTATGAATCAAATTGTTTTTGAAAATAATGTAACAACATAAAAATCAATGTAACAAGTTACTCAAAAATAGTGTGACAACGTATTAAAAAAATATGACAAGGTACTCAAAAATAATATAACAACATATTAAACAATGTAACAATGACTTTCCGTTTGAAGATCAAAATGGATTCTGTGATTGAGGGTAGTGGAGAATGGTTGGTGTGATTCAAGGAGATGTCTTTCGGGTTTCTATAATCGGTTTTTGATGTTTCAGTGAGTATTGTTGGAAGGTATTACAATCATTTTCATTCAAAGTAAACTTTTATCCAATTTCTTTTTTTAAATGCACTTTTACTCTAATAAGTCCTATAAATTTACCGACGTCTGAAGTACCCTTTAATTAAATCAATCCAAAAAATATCAAACCCATACAACTTTTTACACCGCCAACTCTCACAATTACTCTCTCTCTCTCTCTCTCTTTATTAAAAACTCCCTCAAAAGCTGCCAACCTTGCGTAAATAAGGGAACATTGCATTGACCTCTCTCTCTCTCTCTCACACACACACACACTACAACGCCCTAAAGCTACTAGTTATCAAAAAACTAAAGGACCTCAAAGTTACTAACACGAATAATAAGACCTATAGCAGAAATTGTGTCCCTGTATTTTGTTTTCATATTAACTCTCTCTCAAGCCATATGGCCCAATTCACATGCCCATAGATTCATATAGGGTCATCTAAGAGCACATTTTGTTGTTTTTACTGATAATGTGATAATTTGTTCGATTCTACTTCTACTGATAGGATGTAATTTAACTGGAACTATCTTTTATTATGAAAGTTATTGCATTAATTTAATTTAAAAGACATAAAACTTGTATATAATTAAATTTCTATGCATTTATCATCACTACAGTCATTTATTGCTTTTAATATTTATTTATTGTAGTTCTCATATAAGTCAATTAGAGATATGATTTTGCATATGTAAAGCATAAATAAAGAGAAAAATAAATTAACCAATTCAACTTTAAAAAAGAGCCCTTGACAAATTTATTAGCCAACCATAAGAAAAATGTGATTTTTGAAAGAATTATTCAATTTTAAAAGGACGCCATTTAAAAATTTTGCCTATGGCCCAATTAATATTGAGCCAACCTTGACAACAGTGATCGTTGTAGAATAATGTGTGATAAGTAATTTTAGAAATAGAAAGATGATAAATGAATGCGAATAAAATAAATCGTTAGATAAGACGCGACACTCGCTATCTTAGAGATATTAATTTCTTTACTTATAATGCAGATGGACTTTTAGAAATTCTACCCCTAGGATACAATGTCTAACTTTTAAAATTATCAAAGACTGCACTCCTTAGTAATCTTGGAACCAAAAACTCAACCCGAATATAGAAAATTAGGAAGTATTGAATAGAATGCAAAAGAAGAAAAAAAGTAATTTTCATCATCCTTTGTTATTGCATATGAACAGTATTTATATAGTGTTATATGCATCACTTAATGAAGGTATATAACCCTTCAATATAATGGCAGAAAGCGCCCATTAGAAGGGTTGCAACAATATAGTCATTAGAGAGAAAATTCAAATGAAAAATTGAAACTTAACTGTCACATTTGAATAGACTTTTCACGTTCGAATGAACCAAACTGTTAGTATCTCGATTATGAGATTTTTTGAGTTTTCTGCCAAACTACTAGGAGTAAGTCATGTTCGAATGAAGGTTGCGTTCAAATAGACTGAAGTCCAGGTATCTCTATTTTTGTCAGAACCAAGTTTCTGATAAAGTATTGGGAGCAAGGCTCTTCTTTCCTTTTTTATTTCTTCTTCTTCTCTTTTTATATATATATACAAAATTATAACTTGAAGTTTTCATTATGTAGGTCTCCTCTTGGTGAGGATTCCTTGAGACACTGAGTGGAGAATGAAATCCTTCCTCTATTTATAGGAGAAGGTGAATCCATGAAGAACCTCAAGAACTAATGAGGGACTCTTGAATTTACCCACCAACTCACAACTTCAAATGTTTTGGAGGGAAGTGTGAAAGTTTCACTTTTCCACAAAATCTCAATACAAAAGTACTACAAGAACTTTATATATACTATATACAAAATCATATATATGTATCTAATGTTTATGTCATCACATGTGAGTGATGTTCTACTAAAAAAAAATGGAAAAATTCAGGTACAATATAATGCATGCCTTAGGTGGACAATTCCTTGAACCTAAAGTTGAACATGAATTTATAAACTTCAAAAGGACAAGAGAACTATGTCTTGATCTTGATACATTCAAAAGTCTAAGAAACATATTCACACCATACACAGAGTTTACGGTTCTCTTAAGGCAACGCGTTATTAGGCCATTCGTTGATCCCGCTTAGCAAATACACTAGGGTTTTACCAAAAAAAACCCATAGGAAGCAGCTCTTACCTCCATTCTCACAAGGGAAGACGCATTAAGGGTGTTCCATAACCGCTCTATCACCCCACACAAAGTTATGATTTCTATTAAGGACAAAGTCCAACCTTCTTATTGTGGAAAAAACAACGCATTAACAAGATATGAGACTTTAGTCGGAATAGGCTTACCCCCATTATTCCTAAAATAAACAATGCACCAAAAATGTAACATCTCGTTAACATTTTTTGGATAATGCTTGACTAAATTTTCTTTGAACTCTAATCAAGAGATTTCCAACGAGTAGGCATCAACTTGTTAGAGTGGGCTACAGTCAAGAATATCTCTATTGAATCGGTAATAGTCTCATACCTCTCATGGTTTTACTGATCTTCTCACCACTCAGTGGTTTCGTTAACGGATCAGCTTTCATATGATCATAAGCAAGTATTCAAGTGTAACTTTACTTTTTTTCACAATCTCCCGTATATGATTGTATCTCATAGTAATATAATTGCTAGTACTTGATATTCTCTTATGCTTAGTATTGTAAATCGCTACTTGATTATCATAATACAAAGTAACATGTCCTTTAGTAATCTCAATAAAAAGAATGCATTTCATAATCTATTTCATCCATATAATTCTCTTAGTAACTAATGACATAGCAACATATTCAAATTCCATGGATGATAATACAATGCATGATTGTTTCTTAAAAGACCATGCAACAATAGCACCACCTAAGTGAATAACCAACCACTAGTTAATTTAGAGTTTGTTTTATTGAATGTCCAATTGGCATCACTATAGCATTCAACAACAGTACTTATGCAATGATAATGTAATCCATAATTTATAGTATATTTCAAATATCTCAAAACTCTACTTAGTTCTTTCCAATTCAAACCTAGGATTACTAGTAAATTTACTCAATATTTTTACAGCACAAGCAATATCAGGTCTCATATTATTCATAGCATACATCAAACTTTCAATGATCTTTGTATACTCTTCATTAGGTACAAGTTTACAGTTAGTATTTAAAGGTGTTTGACTAGTCTTACAATCAAAATGATTAAATTTCTTTAATACCTTCTCTATATAGTGTGATTGGGTTAAGGTAAAGCCTTCATTATTCTTAATAACCTTAATCCCTAAAATGGTATCCATAGGTCCTAAATCTTTAATGTCAAACGTTTGCACTGAAAACCTCTTAGTTTCCATTAACACAATCTATTTTAGAACCAAATATCAATAGATCATCAACATATAAAGTCATCAAAATTTATAATCATTAGTAGTCTTATAGAATACACAAATTTCTACTTTAGAGGTTTTAAACCCAAAATTCTTAATCTCTTTCTTAAACTTTTCATACCGCGGGCTTGGTGCTTGTTTAAGACCATATAAAGATTTATTTAATTTACATATCTTCTCTTCTTTTCTTTTAACTACATAATCTTCAGGTTGATTTATATAAATCTCTTCATTAAAGTATCATTAAGAAAAATAGTTTTAACATCCATTTGATGTACTTTTAGATTATAAACAGAAACAATAGCAAACATTATTCGAATAGACATTATTTTAGCCACTAGAGAAAATGTCTCAAAATAGTTTATACATTCTTTTTGACTAAACTCTTTAGCCACTAATCTTGTTTTGTACTTTTCTACACTTCTCTCAGTTTTTAGTTTCTTTCTTAAAACCCACTTACATCCTATAGTTTTAATATCAGGAGAAAGATTAGTCAATGTCCAAGTGTTATTATTATGAATGGATTTGGTTTCATCATCCATTTCCTTTTTCCAAAAATTGGCATTGGGTAAGGAAATGGTTTCACTAAAAGTTTTATAATTTTCTTCTATATAATATGTGAACATACCAGGTCCTAAATCCTTTTCAATCCTCCGTCTTTTACTCATTCTCAATTCACTAGGTTGAACTACTACTTCTTTATTAGTATTTTCCTCACTAACTATGTCATGAGAATTTTCTTCATTATTTGGAGAGGTATCAAATTAATTATGATCAACATCAATCATTAAGTCCTTTTCTAATTCATGCATATTCACATCTTTAATAATCAAGTGTTCCAAAAAATAAAAAATTGGCATGAATAGGTTCAAAGACACTATTAGTATTTAAGTTTAAAAATCCAGATGCTTTACTATGCATAGCATAATCAACAAATATAGATTTTGTGGTTTCAATTCCTAACTTAGGTCTATTTTGTGTTGCATCTAACACGTAGGCTACATAACCCCAAACCGTAAAATAATTAATTTTAGGCTTTCGATGTTCCTATAACTAATAATGAGTTTTATCTTGATCCTTGTGCAAGATTATACTAGTTATATGACAAGCAATATATAAAACTTCACCCCAAAAACTAGTAGACAAATTAGATTTTATTAGCATAGCACTAACCATTTCTAATAAAATCCTATTTTTCCGTTAGGTCATACCATTTTGAGGGGGAGAATTAGGGGTTGATTCTTCTATAACTATTCCATGCATTTCATAGAATTTAATATACTCATTTAGACGATATTCACCACCCCTTTCGGATCTAATTCTTTGAATTCTTTTCCTAAGACTGTTTTCAACTTCTTTTTTTTGAATATTTTAAACTTCTCAAGAGCCTTATCTTTTGTTCTAGTCAATACACATAAGTATACTTAGAATAGTCATAAATGAAAATTATAAAATATATTTTTCCTCCTCTAGTCATATGATCTTTATTATCACATATGTCGGTATGAATTAATTCTAACAACTTCGTAGATCTAGTGAGAAATTTAATGAATGCTTAACAATCTTTACTTGAGCACAACATTCACAATTTTGAGTAGTTAGAATATGACTATTGATAGGTACAAAATTATGTGAAATCATGCAATTCATAGTAGTACTACCAATGTGTCCTAATCTATAATGATGAACATCATTATCATGTGAATCAATGATATAAGTAGAAATAAAAACTTCTTTATTCATACTAAGCAAATATACATTATCTTTGGCATAGCCTTTCCCAACAAATGATCCTTTCTTAGAAATGATCACTTTTTCGAAATCAAATACAACTCTAAAACCATGATCATCAAGCTTCTTAACGGAGATAAAACTCTTCCTCAACCCCGGAATGTGATAAACATCCTTGAAAATGAGCATTTTCCTAGAAGTAATAGGAAGTTGCATGGTTTCCTTTCTCATGATAGCACATGTAGGGGAGTTCTCCATAAACACGGTCTTCTCGTCATTAATAGTCTCATATGTCTTGAGGATACTCTTGTGAAGAGCCACATGGCAGGCTGCACCCAAATCAACCCACCAACTTTCATCATTACTTACCATAAGAATTTAGGTAAGCATGGCTACGATGTCTTCACTGTTTTCTACGAAGATGGCTTCCTTCTTTTTGTAGTCTTTCCAGTGGCAACATTCCTTAGCAAAATGTCCCAACTTGCCACATACAAAATAGGGATCTTTCTTCTTCTTATTAGGAAACTACTTTTTATTGAAGTTTCCTCTTTGAGTTGAAAAAGTTCTTCTTCCCCTAAGGAGACTTGTTGATTGGTTTAGTTGAGTTTTTATCCGGCCCTTCAACATTGTGCACTTTTTCTATCTTTCCTTGATTTTCAAATTTTTCTCTCAAACTTGCTTCATTTTCAATCTAAATGTGTTGAATTAATTCATCTAAATTCATAGACTTCGTTTTATGCTCTAAAACCCTTTGGTAATCATTCCACGAAGGTGATAGTTTATCAACATTTGTAGAAACTTGAAAAGTCTCAATCAACACATTCAGTTGCAATCTCATTGAGAGCATTCATTTGTTCTATGACAGATTTTGAATCATTAATTTTAAAATCAACATAGTTGTTTATAAGGAAATACCTATTACCGGAACCTTCATTGACATACCTTCATTATATCGCATACCAAAGTTCCCATGTCGTAGTATACTTGTGAAACATATTGAACAAAACATTCGTCATTGCATTAAGAATGGTGAAATGGCAAACATAGTCATCCTCCATCTATTTCTTTTGTTTCTCGATATGTTCGTTGTTGAGGTTCCTTGATTGTTGGAAGTTCCATTACCATTGAAAATTGCTTCATTTGAAGATTGTCCATTGGATGTCTCTTCTAGAGGATATGGCACGGAAATCAAATACATAACCTTTGCAATATTCATTTGATAAAAGATCTTCATACT